>CAEGAE010084047.1:0-27083 GCA_903067095.1 Girardinus metallicus
AAGTTCAAACAGGTGCCATTGATACAGGGAATGAGTGGAGGACAGAGGAGCCTCTTAAGGAAGAAGTTACAGGTCTGCGACAGCCAGAAATCTTGCTTGTTTGTCGGTGACCAAATACTTATTTTCCACCCATATTTTCAAATAAATTCTTTAAAAATCAGACAATGTGATTTTCAGAATTTTTTTTCCTCATTTTGTCTCTCATAGTTGAAGTCTACCTATGATGTCAATTACAGGCCTCTCATCTTTTTAAGTGGGAGAACTTGCACAATTGGTGACTGACTAAATACTTTTTTCCCCCACTGTATATGTTTATGTAATGTTCAAAGACGGTTGGATAATAGCGCTTCTGCTTGCAGCCATTGTCATGCGAGTGTAAACCAGTTGGGGGTCGTGGCCAGAAGCAGCTTATTTGTATTCAAAGTGACAAGAGGCCCTTAAAACAGCCCATTCTGAGGGACACTGCAAAAGCACAAAATCTAACAAAGTATTTTTGTTCTAGTTTCAAGTACAAATATCCTGTTCAAGTCAGCAAATTGTGTCACCATTAAACTCAAACTTGTGGATAAAATTCTTAAAGTTAAGTGGAAAGTTTGGTATTTTAGAGTCTAAAATAGCAATAATTCATATAAATAACAAAGAATAAAAAAAAAATTGGCAAAATAAATTTTTCCAAATCAGTTTCCTGAAATGAAAAACTTTAAAAAAGTTACTCAAGTAAATGTAATTGAGTAAATGTAACTAGTTACTACCCAACTTTGGGGAGATGCATTACTTAAGCCAATGTTTTGTAACTTGAATATTGCCAGTTTGGTAGTAACTAGTCACTTTTACTCAATTACATTTACTTGAAAAAATTTACTTTTAGGAGTATTTTTACTACGCTGTACTTTTTACTTTTACTTAAGTAAAATTTCAGGATGTTGTAGCCACTGAGTGAAAAACAAACACGTTTTAACCAAAGATCCACCAGACAACGACACACACCTGCAGTTCTTGTTAAAGTTTCTTACGTTTAATATTGAAAGAAACTGATTAGGAAATATTTTATTTGTTGTTACTTATATAAATTATTGTCATTTTTGTCCTTAAGACACAGAAATTCCCACCTAACTTTATATTTTGTTCTGATTGTCATTTTTAAATATGAAATGGTTGATAATTTGATGAGTAGACTTTTTACCAAATATGTTTTTCCTCTTACTTGAGTAATTCCTTGGATGGCTGCTCTTTACTTTTACTTGAACATAAATGGGCTGCAGTGGAGATACTCTTACTTGAGTATAATTTTTGGGTGCTCTATCCTCCACAGGATATAGCCAGAGTGACAGAAGTGTCAGCCTGGTTTGCGTCGCCGCCTCCGAAGGGAAATGTGGGCAGAGTGCGATCAATTTGCAGCCCTCCCTCCACGCTGCTTTTCAAGGCTTCATGGAAAGCAGTGTAACTTCATCGGGGTCAGGGTGCAGGCCGGGCTGCTCCCCGAAATATTCCAGAAGAGGAAAATTACCACGCCGGAGCAAACAACATTCCCATGAGAGCAGCTTTGTGCGTCCGCCCCGCCTCCAGCCGCGACTCTTGGGCTCAGAGAAAATCGACTTTGTGGTGCTTCTGATCCGTCTCTCTCTTTGTTTCTGTGTTTCTCTGCGACGCTCTTTGTTTTTGTCAATCCTCCGTGACACAATGGAGGCTCAGCACAAAGAGCGTGAATTTTGTCAAATAACTCTAAGCTGTGCGTCATCAGGCGCCATCGCCAGCAGGCACAGATAGATTTAATCAAGCACAGTGGATGATTAAAGAGGTTTAAATTAGGGAAATCAAACACTGTGGCCAGCTGGAGCAGGTTTTGTTTTTAATTTATTAGTTTATGATTAATCAAGCAAGTCAAAGTTTAGAAAACAATCTTTATTTACTTCAAATGAATAAACTGAACCTTTAAAATAGACTTAAACTCACTATAAGTAAACACTGTTTTCTTTTACAAAAGCAAAAGAGTGAAATTGGCAACAAAATGCCAGAGAAAATACTGAAAAACTATAAATGTGACTAAGAAAGTGTTACTGGTACAAGTTGATATTAGAATTAATAGTTCTTTACTGGGCTGGAACAAAATTGTTTTGGTAATCGATTAATTGATTATTCCAACAAATAATCAATTAATTGGATAAATAATTGGCACATGCTGCAGATTTCTCATTTATCAAGTTATGCCTTTTTAAATCAACATTAGAAACACATTAAAAGACCTTTTTTATAAGAAAACATTTCTTTTGCTACAACAGCAAAAAGCATTCATTTAGTGTACATTTAATTATTTGTAGCAAAGGAAAAAAATACTTCAAAAAAACCAAAAATATACTTTAACATCAACATGTGAAAAGCGAAGTTTCTGCTTGATTTAAAACCAGTATCATGTAAATTTGATCTGTTTTTCTATTAACTGATTAATAGTTGGATGGAAAAAGGTGCTAATGGGAGATTTTTTCCTTCTTTTCATGAATTAGAACTAGATGAAGCTAAAACTTTCCACTTGAGGATTTTTTGGGTAGAATATATTTACAGATAAAGGTTCTTTTTATATTAAAAGCAAATTTTATTCATATTTTTGTACAGTTTTGGGTTTATTGCTGTTCTAAGTATGTGGTTAACGGTTAATCGATCACTAATTTAGTTGACGATCATTTCAGTAATTGGTTAATCGTGATTAATTTGATTAACTGTTTCAACTCCAGGTAAATTAATAGGTATTTATATCTCAGAATGTGCAGAAAATTTAATTTTGGCAACAATTAAGCCAACCATGCAGGTATAACTGGAGGTTTTATGGTTGGTTTGATGTGTTGCTCCCCTCTGATTGGCTCAGGCTGCAGCCAGATTTGGCCAGAAGGTGAAAACGTTTTCCTCCTCCTGTGTTTTGCAGACTTATGCCAGTTGTTTCCCCTCCGGTTCTGAGCAGCGGCGCACACGGCTCGGCTGTTTGGCTCGGAGGGAACTGGCTCCCGGCCAGATCCACAAGACAAAACTGCTAAATGTGACAAAAACTAAAGCCGTGCTGCTGAGGAATGTGTTTTTCTTGGAAAGGGAGCGAGATTAGCACATCGTGTAGCTCCCTCAGAAAAGGAAAAATAATTTCCAGGGATAAGCTGAGGAGACGAGCTGGTTTTGACTTAAATTACCCAATCGGCAGAAGGAACATTATGTCCCATGAAGGTGATATAAATCTGATGTAAACACAGTCGAAGGAGGAAAAGGGGCGTCAGATGTCCTGGATTATGACGAAACGTATGGAAGGAGGAGGATAGGCTGGAATAACTCAGGCAGCTGCTGCAGTGAGTTTCCTATCTAGTAAATGTTCCCAAAGCTGCAAACTTTCCTCCATATTTACATATTTTAACGTTTTAGCTTCAACTTTGATGTCAGAATTATTTTTCTCTGATTATACTGAAAGCAGTTCCATGAAAAACTCTCTGAACCTTTTCACTTTTTATCAAGTTGCAGCCACAAACTTTATCAGAGTGTATGTATGTTTGTTTTTTTTTTTTTATGAATAAAAATCTGAAAAGTGTGGCGTGCATTTCCATTTAGATCCCGTCTGATACACTGAAACAAAAACAGTGGAACTGTTTGAAATTATATGTATATAATTTAATTACAATATAAATACCCCTTTTAAAAGCCAATTACTACTGATTTTACACAACTCGTCTCTTTTGAGTCGTATTAATGATGGAGACAGAAGACTATCCAAAGTAATCAGCACAAATTCATGCATAACCGTCAACCTATTATTATAAATACTGCATTCAATTCAATTCCAGTCATATCGTCCACACCGCAATAATAAAATTAAAAACAAAATTTACTGAAAGAAATTAAAGTTTTGTACAAAACTCCAAAAAACACAAAATCTCACCAAGTATTTTGTCTAGTTTCTGATGCAAATATTTTACTACAAGTAAAAAATATGTTGTTTACGTGTAGTAAATAATATCTACACGAAAATAACTTAAATAATAACTTGCTAATTATATACTTAAATAATTAGTAAGTAATAATTACGTAGTTAATAATAATAATAATATCATTAACTACATGCAAATAGCATTATTTGCATGTAGTTAATAATAATATTATTATTATTAACTACATGCAAATAGCATTATTTACATGTAGTTAATAATAATATTATTAACTACATGCAAATAGCATTATTTACATGTCGTTAATAACCATTTATCTGGATATTATAAAGATATTATAAAGATAAAGTTTAAGCCAACGATGAACAGATGACATAAATTAGCAATATGTTTAATGGACAAGTGGTAAATAAATATATCACTTTTTCACACTAGTCGTGTTTTTGTTAACAATAAATTGCCGCAAATAATAAAATAATAACAATAATGAAAATAAACTAGATGAATGAAAACATGTCAATTTAAAAAAACTCATGTTTTTTAATATAGTTGGTCGTTTTCAAAATGGATGCATTTCACAAAACTGCAGTGGAAACATTTTTACGATTCATACGAGTCACACGACGAACAGGATGTTACTACAGGCGAAAACGACGAAGAAGATGACAGGAAGTGGTTGGAGGATGAAGGTTTGATTTAGTTTTTTTCTGATAATATGCGCCTCACAGCATCACTCAGTTCATAAAATGTTTGTTGAATCCAAAGCTGTTCTGTAAAATCACCAAGTACCATTTACCCAAAGTGTCACACATATAGCCGCTCCCAAATTCGTCGCTCTGAATTACAACGTCTCCTCTGATTGGCTGATAGCTGATGCTAGCGCGAGCATCATAGCTGAAACATGAATAAATCTCATGTACTTGTTTACATCCGTCACAGCCATGATTTGTGATTACTTATCACGTCATTTTAACTTAATTTCTTATTTAATAGAAACTCTGCAATGGAGAAATTCTGTTTTTTCAGCACAGTTGCTATAAAAAACAAATGCAGGTAATGAGGGAGGGCAAAAACTGATTTCACTTCTGCTGGTTCTGTCTGCGAGTCCTCTCACATGAATCTCTGCAGGTCAACATCATCATCATCATCATCATCGCCGTCTCTTGTTTCCTGCAGGTTTCTCTCCTGCATGCAGCGAATGCCTGGATACGGGCACAAACTGAGCACCATAAACATAAATGTTATTCAGATTGTAATTCGACTCCGTCTGTGCAGGACGTGTTACGCTTGAGAGCGCCTCTGTTTGGACAGATCGGATCTGACCGACTGGAGAAACTCCCGCAGAGAGACGAGAGGAGCGCCGGGCCTGCTTGAGGCGGCGCAGGTCAACGTAAGCTGCAGTAAACGACACATGATGGAAAGTACAGACCCACAAAACGATCCTCCAGTGAACAGAAAGCAACACGTGGCGTTATCTGACCAGGTTAGAGGGTCTGCAGTGAAGAAATGTTGGTTTTAACCCAAAACTTTACGTCCAATTTGGATTAAAAGCGAGATGAATGACCTGAGTGAAGATGGCCCCCCATCTTCTTCAAATCAGACAAAAATTGTGTCTGTGCTTCGTTTGTGCCGCTATCATTTTAAAGATATTAAGAAATGTTTCCAGAGGTCATGAAAGGTCAACCACCTTCCTCAAATCAGACAAAATTGGTGGCAATCAACTCGACTACGTTTGTGCAGCAAAAATTTTTGTTTGTGCTGCTTTGGCTTTGAAGATATTAATGAAAGTCTAAAGGTCATTTTGATTTAGTAAAAGTGGGGGGTCTGTTTGACCTTTAAACTTTCCTTAATATCTTCAGTATGTATGTTGTAGGAGTCTGTATGAATGTCTATGACTGTTGTCATGAAGTGTCATTTGGTAAATAATAACACTTTTAAGGCAAAGTTGCTCTACAAGTTGCATTGAAAGTCTATTAAAAGTTGCTTTAAAGTGTCATTTACAAAATAAGAAAAGTTGGCACTTTTAATTACTTTTTAATTATTACAGAATGACACTTCATGACGGCAGTCAGACATTCATACAGACTCCTTAGTTTTCCTGACAAGTGTTATGTCAGTCTTATGCACACCCTGTAAAATAAAGAGTTACCACATCTTCAAAGCAAAAGCAGCACAGATATTGTACAAATATTTCTAAATTAGCACCACAAAATCTGATTTTGATTGCAAATAACACAAAAACAGTCAAAATCCTGGACTGACTGGTCAGTGTGAAAAGACGTTTTTAAGAAACTTGTTGAATGCAGAAACAAACAAATGTTTACTGATATTTTAACAGTTTGTTGGGTTTTATGAACCGGCCCTTTAAGAACATTCAGATTTTTAAAACGGCCCAAAATGAAAATGACTTTGACGCTCCTGATTTAGAAGACATATTTGCAAATTCTAAAGTATTTTGTGGCTTTTTTTTTTTTCCTCTGTGAAGGTCTTTAATTTTTTTGCTTCTCACAGTTGAAGCCCTCTCAGAGGAGCGTCTGTCGCCGGTTCTGACGTCAGCCTTCATGGGTAAGTAAACAGAGCAATCAGGGGAAGAGTCTCCGTGTAAACAGAGCTGTTGTCACTGTCAATAAGATGCAGATGAAGAACCAAAAGACGACGCAGGTCAAGTTTGGAGGACTGGGAAAAGTGTTACTAGTAACTTTTCACCTCAATACAGGCACTTCTTATAGGTTAATAATTCATTAATATTGATTTAAAAAGTAGTAGGTCCACTGGCAGATTATTTCACTTGCAACAATGTTATAAGTGAAATAATTTGCAAATGGATCTACTACTTTTTACATCAGTATTAAGAAATTATTCATGTAAGTGTGCTAAGATAAATATCTTAGCACACTTACATGAATAATTTTGGTCTAGAAACTAGACCAAAAATACTTGGTAATATTTAGTATTTTTGCAGTCTAAACTTGTTATTCTGTCAGATTTTAGACTTTAATCTTTCTCTGAGTCTGACTTTTTAACCACAACTTTTTTTTATTTCTCCTCACAAATCTTATTGAAACAGTTTCCATTGTTTTAAGTGACTTCAGGTGAATAAATGAACAGAATGAAATAGTTTCTGTTCCTAGCTGTGATTAATGCAGCCGTTATATAACTGGATGTACCTTGCAGGCTTTTACCCAAGATGTTCACTGATGTGCAAAAGTTGAACAAGTTGTGGTTAAAAAGAAGAAAAAACAACAGGGGAAGAGAAAGTAAGTTGTTTAAAAGGCCCTTCTGCTCATCCCCTGAAGTAAAACATTTCATCATCTGTAACCCACATAAAGCTTCTGCGCGGCTCGGTTGAACGTGCTACCCAGAAGGTTTACGAGGATGAACGCCGTTTTTTTTCTCTGTACATTTTGTTCTGTAACCATCTGAAGAGGAAGTGAAGACACGCTTTGCCAAACTCACCACCACCTCCGGTGTGAACCGGTGAGATGACAGCGTTCAGATTTACCACTGCTGTTTGGTTTCATTTCTTCTTGTGGCACGTTGAAGCATCACAGTTATTTTAAGAGTTTTAATTTTGCAGAAAGGAAAACAACATTCGCACATGCATGTTTTGTTTTTCAGTAAAACCTCTCAGCTAGTATAACTCAAAGGAAGAGTTCTGTCTTTCTCAGGATCTTCAAATGATACTGGGTTTTTTAAGCTATAAGAACCAAATTTAACAGGAAAAACATTAAATATATACAGCTCTGGAAAAAACAAAGAGTCCACTGCATTGAACCCCCGTGAAAACCTCCTGGTTTTTCCACCAAATGTTGATTTCTGAACTCTTCCTGAGTTAAAACATCAGCATTGTTGTTTCTAAATGAATGTAAACTTGTTTTCTTTGCATTATTTGAGATCTGACATAACTGCATCTTATTTGTTATTTTGACCATTTCTCATTTTCTGCAAATAAATACTAAAACCTTGCTTGGAATTTCAGAGACATGTCAGTAGTTCATAGAATAAAAGAACAATGTTTTAATAAAATTTTTAAAGATAACTCAGTTTGGATGTAATTTGAATTAGATGAACACACTTTAACCAAAACATCAAGTTTTGGTTAAAGTAGAAACATGACTAGTGATCAGATTTCCCTCCAGCTGCTGGTTTGTTTACGTTTCCAGATGTGAAGCCAAAGATGAACCTATGCATCTCTTTGAATCTGGGAAGATCATGTTTCATCTGAAATAAAAATAAAGAGCTTAATCCATGAATATTATAAACATACTGGATTAAAACCAAAAGCCCGACCCAAAGCCTCACAATCCCCCTGAGAGTTTCCGTTTTTTGCCAAACCGGACAAACTTCTGACGAAAGAGAGATCTGAGATTTAACCCGACTTCCACACAAAACGACCGATGGACGTCTCCATCCTGCTGCTTACTGGACCCAAAGGATCTGCTGCCACCATTGTGATGCCCGCTGCCACAGGATATTCCCACATGTTCTGCTACAAGAGTTTGGGAAGTACAAGGAGGATGTAAACAAGACCAGGGAGAAAATAGCAACTTTTCCTGTAAGCTGGCATCGCCTCCGAGGCTTTCTGTCTTCAAACAGGATTGTTCTTGTCCAGTTCTGACTTTAGGGTGTTTCCACACCAGATAGTGTGGTAGAGTCAGGTTGATTGGGAGCCAAAATTGCAACATTTGCTACATTTTCAGTTGCTGAGGTTCAATTTCACACTTTATTGTGTCAACTGAACCAAACAATTTGAGAAAGCGGTTTCCCTCCTGACCTGTGGTGGCACTGTAGCAAGAACTACTGAAGGAAACGACATGAAAACCTCTGTTTTGTTTTTAGTAAAAGACAACGAACAATTTCTCCTGCTAACATTAGATTCTCTCATTTGTTTCGATTGCATTTACCCAGAATGCCCTGTGCTATACTCTAGTTCCTGCTTGTGGAGCCATCTTCAGTCCACTTGGCATTCACAAATTCATTCAAGTTCACTTCAACCGAACCGAGACCTAGGATGCATTCATGTTCGTCTGGTTCATTTAAGAAGGCATGAACTCTGATGCAGACCAAAAACTTTGGTCTCGGTTCGTTTGAAGTGAACTCTGTTGCAGTTCGAATGCATATGTGAATGCCAAGTGGACTGGAGACCGCTCCAAAAGCAGGAAGCGAACTATAGTGCAGGGCATTCTGGGTAAAAACAATTAAAACAAACACTGCTGGGAGAGATAACTTGTGGTTTTTTACTGATCAGCAAAGTGAAATCCTACAACCACTAAAGTCTGACGCTACTCCATTTTTGTTTACATTTCATGAAGAAGAAAGTTGTGCTCACCTATTTTTTGGAGGTTTCCGTGTCGTTTCCTTCAGTAGTTCTTGGTCCAGTACCCCCACAGGGGAGGAGGGGAACAAGTTTTTCAAATGGTTTGGAGCATTTGACTGATAATGTAAAAAAAATTGCAATTTGTGTCCCCAATCGAACCAAGTCTACCGAACTATCAGGTGTGAAAACACCCTTAGTTTCAAAAACTTACTTTTACAGAATTACTTACTTTTAGAGGAGAAGTCTCCAACAGATTTTATTAAACAAAACACAATTAATGTTTCGATTTACTTCTTGGAGTGAAACTGAAAAAGTTTACAGCTCTGACATGTGATACACATAAAGATAAAACCAGCTGAATTTGGACATTTGGTGAGATCGATTTCATTTTCTGCAGAACATAGATTAAAAAAACATCTCAGTTCTTTGCAAACAACATAAAACCAGTGAGGTAAGCAAGAATGAAAAGGGCTGACTGCTTGACATGAACTCTCCTCATGCAGGAGTTGCTTTGCAAAGTGAACTGTAGCTAATGATTCAGGCCGACCTCTGGGTGACATCATCGACTGATGCACCAGGAGATTATTTGCTGCGGTAAACACAGCGGCGGTGGAGTTTAAATGTGGATCGTTAGCAGTTTCTCCAGAACCCATCAGCACGGCTTCAGGATATGCCGCTATGTTTATCAGTCTGCTAACAACTCCTTGATAAATTGTCCTGATAATAAAAACTTTGATCATCTGTAATGACCCGCTGCTCGTTGCTGTAGCAGCACCTTCAGCAGTGGCGGTTCCAGATAAAATGTTGCCCTGGGCGAGACTTTACTCCCTCATCCCACACAGATTCCTTCACACAGCACCGAGTAAAAACAAAGTACAAACTTAATTACAACAGGGTTTTGTGAGAAGCTGTAACTCCAAACAATACCAGGGAAAGCTGAGGTTCAGCTGAGAGAAATTTGGGAGACAATTTCAGGAAACAAAGATAAAGAAATGCATCAAATTTCACAACTAGTTTTTGTTTGTAATGACTCCCTAATGAAGGGAGGATCATTAGTTTTATTGGGAATAACTACAGGAACAAGAAACTATTATGATTTGCACAAATGCCTAAATGTATAAGAGATTGAACTGACAATTATTTGACGCTTAAAGGGTACGTATGGTTTTTTACTTCCATTTGAATTCAAAATGCTACTAAAACAGTCCAAACATTTAAAACTACCCAGCAGTTTTATGGCAATAAGCTAATGTTTTTAAAAATTCCCGACTGTTGAGTCACAGTGGAGAGGCACTGCACCGTTACCTAGCAACCCCAGTCAAGCCTGTGCCGTTACCTAGCAACCTAAACATAACTCAAGAACATTTGGTCAGCTGGTAACCAACATGTTTTGTATCGCACAGATCTATCCTAACCTGTTCAAGGAAGCATAGTAGGTCACCTTTAGTACCATTTTAAAATTAAAAAGAGAAACAGTATAAAACCCAAAACACATTTGAATGCATTGTTTTCTACATAAAGTGCAAAAAACTGTCATTTGAGATTAAATCCCTGAAAAATCTTTAGATGGTAGAGTTGAGAAACAGCAAAACAAAAATAAAATAAAATTTCAAAAGGTAAACTTTTGAAATTTTAACCTAATCTTATTACTTTAGCACTGATCCAGTACTGATACCAACTTGGGATCAACATTTTGGATCAACTCCGCTTTTGAGACTTCTATAAATTTTCCTCCGGCTTCAGTTTCTGTTTCAACATGGAGTCTCTGGGCTGAAGGAGGAACAGCAGCTGGGTCTGATGTTATGACTGGAGGACCGGTGTTTTGCTTCAGCTCGTCTCCCTGGAGAGGATACCGCGCTAAGAGGCTTCGGGTTGTTTTGGACAAACCAGAGCAGAAACCCCAAAAACAGCTGATGGTCCATAAAGCTTTTGTTTTTCAAATCTCATTGCCAAACAAAGAGGATCAGAAAAACAAAGTATTTGTTAACTAAGTGGTGGAAACGTTTACAAGTTAGGTTATTATTAGCAATCTGCTCAGTGTTTCTCAGATTCCTGGATCTCCTCACGTTTATCTTTAATCACCATTAATCACGTGTTCTTCTTCTCCTAACAAGTGTACTTATTTACCCTCCAACTTTTGGAAAGTGGATGTGAATTTGTGGAATTATGAGCTGTTTTCTACCAGGAGGAAAAAGGTCAAACTGTGGACAAACTCCCTCCTCCTTCACGTCCACAAGCCATTGGACCTCTGTTTTCCTCTCCAGGTCTCCCACCCCCTCTCCCACCCGCAGGCTCGCAGCAAACTGCTACTTCAGGAGAAATCCTGCTGGTTCTGTGTCGAAGGCCAACAAAACAGACTCCTCTCTCAGATGGCGAAGAGGACAAACAGCTCCTCATCCTCACGTCTCTCACTCTTCCTTCATACCGCAGCCCCTGTTTGTGATTTTTAAGCCCAGGTGTTGGAGATTACATAACTCATCTTTCTGAAAAACAGGTAGCAAACTGCTTGGATGTACAGAGCCTTGTAAAAATATGCACATCCTGTGAACCTTTGAGTTTTTGTTGCATTACAGCTGCAAATTCAGCAATCACAACTCTTTACTCTCTCAACTCTTTAGTGCAACCAACTGACTTCTAGAAGATATTTATATAGTGAACAGCATAAAACTGAGTAGGTTAATTTCATCTTAGGGTTCATTCACACCAGCCTTGCTTAGTCCACTTAAATCAAATTCTAGTTCATTTGTCTTGAAAATCCGGTTTGTTTGGGAAGGTGTGAATGTGCAATCAAACTCTAATACGAACTCTCCTCGGCTCTGTTGAAGTGAACTCTGGTGCGGTTCGAATGCATATATGAATGCAAGCGGACCAGAGAACACGCCAAAAGCAGGAAGAGGACTATAGCACAGAGCATTCTGGGTAAAAACAACCAAAACAATGCCAGAGTTTAGTGCTAACGGGAGAAAAGGCTTGTAGTCTTTCACCAGTGACAAAAGAGAAATCCCACAACTGTTAAAATCCAACAATTTTAACAGTTGTTTACATTTTGTGAAGAAAAAAAGTTGCCCTCAGTGTCTTCTTCAAATATTTTGGTGTCATTTCTTCAGTAGTTCTTGCTGCAGTGCCACCATAGGTGAGGAGGGGAACAAGTTTTTTAAATGGTTTGCATTTTTTGAACTGCACCACCTGAAAATGTAACAAATGTCCAAAATCAAGTTGAGTTTACCAGACTATGCGGTGTGAAAACACCCTTAAATATGCTACATATTTAGAAGAAACAACTTCTAATGCCTCCACATGGTAGTGGAGGCATTATGCTGTGGGGACGTTTCTTTCTAGTAGGAAGAAGGGAAGAGTTGGGGAAGCTGATCAGAAGAAAATCTTGGCCTTAAACATGCAGACAGATCTATAATTATATTATTTAGATCAAATCAAGTCACTAGAATGACCTAGTCAAAGTCCAGACATAACATCTTAAAAACTGATGTTCACAGATGCATTTTGTTCAATCTGACTGAACTTTTTAAAACAGGAATGGTCAAAACCTCCAGTCTCTAAAGCTGGCAGAGATATACTTTATGTTTACTGTGGAGCACGAACATAAAAGCACAGCGTACCTTCATGTTTTTATTTCTTAAAAACCAGGATTCATTTCTCTCACTTCAAAGTTCTGTTACTTTCTGTTGCTCTACAAAATGTTTAACATTAACAAAAACACATTGAAGTTTGTAGTTGCAACATGACATTTGAGAAGGTTGAAGAGGTGTAAATACTTTTATAAAGTTGCTGTGGAGAAGAACGCGTAGGAAGTATCGCTCTCATCTTTTCACAAATGTCTTTAAGACTGGTTGGACAACATTTCAAGCATCCAAACAGCATCCAGTTCTTATTGTCTCGTGTTATTTATAAAACGTCTTTCTAAAAAGGAGAACGTTTTGGCTGTTATGGAAAATGTTTTTCCCTCTCTACTGGCATGCCAGATTATTACCTTAGTAAACATTTTGCAGAGCTAGCGCAGCTGTTTTTGTTGCTAGCTGGCCTGGAACACATTCTTGTGACGGTGAAGGTGGCAGCGGGCCTGACGAACCCGTCATAACCTGCCATGTTTCCATATTGAGCAAACGGAGCTTGCTATTGTTCAGGCAGGCATAGACCTTATTAGTCACCATGGTGTTGGTGAACATTTTCGTTTTCCATCAGCCTGTTTTCACCAAACTGCTGCTGGTCTCTCACTCGGCTTTCAACAAATTAAACCTGAGTCCTGCTTCTAATTTTGGGTCACTGCAAAAGTTTTGAAACTGACTCACAGACTTGTGGTTTGTTCAGTTTGTTTCAGGAAGTTTGAGCTTGAATCTGGGAATTACATCAAATCAGAAATTCTAGATTTACTAGCAACACAATCTAATAATCATGTTGTTCTCTCCTTTTCCAAGTGTCTTGGAAACTGTTCACAGAACTTTACATTGGGTGTGAAACTTATTTACTAAGATACAGTCAGACTTACAGAAACCAAGTACGGACGTTTTACGTATAAACTTTTTTTCAATGGTTCTGTCGTAATAAGTTTATTTCCCAATGGTTTCCTCAAGATAACTGGTTTATTTCCAGATGGTTTTCCTGAGATAACTGGTTAATTTCCAGAAGGTCATAATAATAAGTTTATTTCCAGGTCGTTTTCCCATTTTGAACGATGAAATCAGCTTTTGACACACTAATGATCTCATTTGGAGTTTGATTAACTCGTTATCTCGAGAAAACCATCGGGAAAAAGAATATGCAGAAAATGTCCGCTCTTGGCTTCCGTACTTCTGTTTGCATCTTAGTGAACAAATTTCACAAACACTATGGTGCATTCACTACCCTGGACACTAAAAAGGAGAGAACTTGTGTTATTAGAAAATCTAGAAATCACAAATTTCAGATTTGCTAATAAACAAACTGGATTTACAACATTAGCTACGTTTTCTAGTCACAAAGCCATGTTGGATTGTAAACTTCAGGCTGCTCAAACATATTTAACTTCTATTCTCTCAGCTGTTGTTTTATCACCGTTCACCAGGATAAATGCTAAATTCTTGTTTCAGACGGGAAACTTTTCTGGTGTTTTTAGTAAACAGAATTAAGGGGAAACATCTCTTGCAACATTTAAGAGAACAATTAGCGCTGAGGCAGCACTGTTTTACGTCACTGTTGGTTTTTGTTCCTGCTTGATGTAACCTCCTCTGGTGACTGCTACTTCCCAACATCTCAACCTTTTCTGGAGTTGAAGTTGAAGCTGAAACATAACAGCTTCTGGAATCGCAGCTCAGGAAGGATTTTCCCAATATTACTGGAACCAGCCTGACCAGTTCAAACGACGCGAGTCAGCTGGAGTTCCCCACCAGTAGAGAAACCACCGTCATGCTTTGTGCCAGCGGGGCTGAAGAGTGACTGCTAATAAAATACAGCACCGTCACGCACTGACCTGCTGAGATGGAAGCATGAAGTGAAAAAGAAGCAGAAACATTCAGAGGTTTTTTTAGAGGCAGCCACAGCAGGATTGTGTCGCTGACAGCCTGCTGGAAAACCGATTCTCAACGGGGAACCGTCAGTGGAAGCAAAGCAGGGAAAACAAACCCAACCCCTGATGTCCCTTCAGCACCATGGGAAACCCCGTCACCTTCTCCNAACAGGCCAGCTGGGAAGTCAGGAGGTCACTCAGCTGATCTAATCCCTCGTTCGGGTCACGTAAACACACAGCAGTGGGAAAACGTCTAATTAAAGCTGCCAAAAGAGCTCCGAGGGGTTTTACTGAAGTCGTATTAATCGTTTCTGGCAGGAATCCTTGGTTTTCCAGAATGTGAAGAGCAGCTCCTGATCCGAAAGGCTCGTCTTTTACCCACCTGCCAGAGGATGCCATGCTAAAAGGAGTCGTTAGCAACAAGCAGAGATAGGCAGAAAAAATGTATTCAAGTAAGAGTAAAACTACTTCAACATAGTTTTACTCAAGTAAAAAGTAGCCATAGAAGAAATTACTCAAGTGTAAAAAAGTATTTAGTAAAAGTCTACTCAAGTACTGAGTAACTGATCTAATTATCAATCATTTAATATTGAAAATTACATCATCAGACGAACCAAAATATTGTTAAGTGACAATAATACATATATGTAACAAAAAATAGCAAAATCAGGCAATACAAAATGTTTCCAAATCAGCTTCTTTCAATGAAAACTTATGAAACTTTAACAAAAAATGCAGGTGTGTGTCTGTGTCTGGTGGATTTTTGGTTAAAACATGCTTGTTTTTCATTCAGTGAGTAGAAAATCCTCACTACTCTAGTAAGAGAAGCAAAAGTTCATAATAAAATGACTCAAGTAAAAGTAAAAATTACAGCGTAGTAAAAATACTCCTAAAAGTACTTCTTCCCAAAAAAGTTACTCAAGTAAATGTAACTAGTTACTGCCCAACTCAACAAGTATGCAAGCAATATATAAATACTCGATACGGTAATACGTCCTGCTTTTATGTGTAAATATGGTTTAAAAAAAAAAAAAGGTTTATAAAAACATATAATACATAGTATATGTTGTATAAACTATCCTAAATAAAACATGTAAAATATATCATGCTAACTACTAATCCACAATGACAATGGATTTCTAAAGGAAGAGTTGCAAAGAGGACGTCTTTGCTGAAAGAAAACCATCAGAAGTCCTGCTTGAAGTTCTCCAAAAGCACATAGAGCGGTAAAAGCAGGAGACCAAACTCTGCTTGGGTTGCTAGGTAACGGGGCCGGGGTTGCTAGGCAACGGGGAAGTACCTGGCAGTTGCGACTTAATAATCGGGAGGTTTTGAAACAACCAAAATCACTGACCTATTGCCAAAAAGCGGCTTTGTTTTCTGTTGAGGCCTAAACGGAAGCATAAGAACGGTCAAAAATGTGAATTTTGAGGAATAGTTTTCTTCTTACAAATTCTTCCAATGGAAAGAAACTCATTGGAGACATCAGTCATCGAGTTAAAGACAATAAGTAGAAGGTCACAGGACTTCTCGTTTTTTGAAGATGTTCAACTGCAGCCTGCAGATGTGCTGGCATGACTTACCTAAAAAAAAAAAAAAAACACACTAAGGGTTTATATTAGTAATGAAATGTAAAACTTAAATCTATCAAGTGTTCAGCAAAGCAGGAGCCTTACGTACTTCAGAGAGAAAACAGCTGTTTGTATTTACGTAATGTGTTCTTTGTCGCGTCACCTCGTGTCAGAAAGCTGCATATTTATCCTCTGATGGCTCAGAGATAAGAGAAGCAGAGGAGTGAGGAGAGAAATTTGTCAAATAGTTGCAGGGAAAAGAAGTTAGAAAGATGAGTTGGGGAGGTTCAGGGAAAGAAGGCAAATGCATTAAGTGACAATTCACAAGAAAGATTATGAAAGAGCAGAACATAAATCACAGCGGAGCGATAGGAGAACACTGCAAAAACACAAAGTCTTAAAGAAATTTGGGATTGTTTCTAGTGCAAATTTGAAATAAGACAAAACTAACTTATAGGTAACTTTCCAGCACAATAAACAAGCCAGTTTTAGTAAATAATTCCTTAATATTGATTTTTAAAAACACTAGTTCCACTGGTTGATCAGTTTTTGTTAGATTAGGTCCTGAAGAGGTCAAAGTAAAACAAAAGTTTTCCTTCTAAAACCACATTTACCTTCATTAATATTCATCACAGTTGATTAGATGATTGCGTTATGCGGCCTGGTTGAAACTCAGGGTGATCTGTGTCTACGTAAATCTGACGATACAGCTGCAATAATCACAACACTTCTTTACAGCCTGATCAAATCTGATTCTGATTAGTCAGCTGTAAGTTTCTTTGCTCCAGTTTCCGGTGCTAATATCTTAGTACATTTAAAATAAAATAAAACTAACTTACAAGTAACTTTTCAGGAAGACAAAGGAGCTTGTTTTAAGTCAATAATTGCATAATGTTATTGATACAAGTTAATCTACCAATAAAACTAGTTGAATCAATATTAAGGAATCATTGACTTAAACAAGCATGTTTATCTTGATGAAAAATTAATTTTGTCTTGTTTGAAAAGTTCCCGGTGAGATTTAATGGTTTTGCAGAGAGATCATTAACTTGTAATGGGTGTTTGAACGGCGCTCAGGTTATGAAAGCAGGAGAAATCGACCAGTTGAAGATTAAACTTGTTCGGTGTCACGAACGGCCTGTACCTGAACCCAGGAAGCATGAGAATACCTGCAACACACTGGGCCCATTGTGCCATATCTGATCCAGAATCTGCAAAACAAGCAGCGGAGAAGAAAGAGAGGCTGGCTGTCTGCTGCCGGATGGATGGAGGGACGAAGGCAAACAGGCTAACTTTGTGATCTGATTCGGGAACACGCTGTACCTGGCTTTCTCTGTCCTGACAGGTGGGATAAAAACAAGCTGGATTATCAAGTTCTCTGCAGCAATGCGCCGCGTTTATGAAAACAACACGGCAACATGCTTGTGCAAAGGTTCAGGAGAATCTAGAAAACCAGCTTCGGCAGCCAAACTCTTACTCATACAGCTATTTTGGAGACTAGATGTTGACTAATAAAACGTTGGCCAAGAAAAAAAAAAAAAAAAACAAGCACACCAGGCCGACTGCTGGAGGACTCTTTGGTTTCAAGGTACTTAATTGAACAAATACTGCAAGTCAAGTGACAATAAATCACAATGTGCAACAAATTAAAGGCTGAAACATCCACCCACATGTTTCTATGGCGCATTTTACTAGTATTCAAGCCACTGGAAGGTATTTCACAATTTGTAACATTAAATCCACAGATATGAATGAGATTTACTGGGATTTTATGTGATAAACCAAAACACAGTTAAGCACAAATGTGAAGTTCAGCGAAATACAAATACAGAGTTGTGTAGTACCTGTTTACATTTACTTGAGTAACTGTTTGGAAAACAAAATAAACAAAAAACTTTTAGGAGTATTTTTACTACGCTGTACTTACTACTCTTGAGTAAAATTTCTGGATCCTCCACCCACTGTGAGTAACGTTGTGGAGTGAAGAACAAACATGTTTGACCAAAATTTCACCAGAAACACGCATGTAATTTCCATTAAAGTTTAATAAGTTTTACATTGATAGAAATTTATTTGGAAAAACGTTTCTTTGCCTGATTTTGTTCTTTTCTAATCTTATTTATATTAATTACGTTCATTTTGGTCCTTAAAACATCAGCATTTCCATATAATTTTAAATTTGGAGGCAATTTTCAAATATTAAATGATTGATACCAACTATAGTTGAGTAATTTCTTCAGCCGTGACTTTTTACATTTATTTGAGTAAAAATATGTTGAAGTAGAGCAACTCTTACAAGTTGAGTGATATTTCTGGGTCCTCTATTCACCTGAAATCTAAAACGTGTGGTGCGATTATGTACTTATCCATCACTTAGTGAGTACATTTCAGACACATTACACAATATTACACCTGGCATGTTTTCCTTATTTAAACATACTTTTCATATTTAAATATGAATGTGTTTAATATCAATCTTAGCAAAGCAAAAATCATTTCAGCCAATAAAAATAAACCAAAAACAAGAAAAAATAACTTTTGAAAAGAAATTACAATTTCTCCATGTTTATTATCACAAAAATGACAAAAATCACATAGAGGCATTTCATACTGGATGCAACAAAACAGAAAGTAGTTCCTCTTTAGTCATCATTTAGTACAGTAAATATCAGCTGATCCCATTGGTCTGATTATACCAGCAAGTTCACCGTGACAGCAGGCCGCAAGATGCTGGAAGAAGCCGCTAAAATGTCAAAGGACCTGCATCAGGCTGTGAAAATGTTGAAAAAACACATGAACGACCATGAAAAGGCTACAGAAAACCACTGTTCTCTAAAATAAAACATAAATAATATGTAGTTTAAATGAGAATGTATAATGAGTTTGTTCTCTGAAGGAACATCCACACTGCAAAAACACAAAAACTCACCAAGTATTTTTAGTACTAGCAGGTTATTTCACTTATGACTAGCAATTTTTCATCAATATTAAGGAATTATTTTCTAAAAATAATGTGTTGAAAAGTTAGTTTTGTCTTATTTCAGGCATATTAAGACATTTGCAGTACAAACTAGACCCAAAATACTTGGTAGTACTTTATGTTTTTGCAGTGTAGCTCAATTTGAAAAGCATTTGTCAGTCAGATTCAAACAAAACGCTGTGACACGATGCTGCACTCAGCTGTGAAAGTCAAACAGAATGACAAACAGAACAGTTTGTTCACACATTTAAGGAAGTCGCATCTGGATTGGAACGATTGTTTAAACATTGCAGGTGCCACAAACCAAACTCAGCTCTCCTCGGCTTCACCCCGTCTTTCACTTTGTGTGTCTTGTTTGAGGACAAAGTACAAAAACGAAAAAAAAAAACAAAAAAAAAACGCTTTCATCTGACATGCATACTGTATGTGGTTACAAACTCAGGCAAACATGTGAAAAACATAAATTACTGTCGTTTTGATTCACACAGAAAGACTTGAGCTGCAATGTGAACACACACACGCCTACACACACACACTTCCCCTGCAGCTCCAGCTGTGTTGGGGCTGCAAACATTAAGTGTAACAACATATGGAGGATGTGCGTGCCTGACTGTGTGACAGAATGTGGAGAAGCGTGTTTCTCTCATGTGGGCGGCCTTCCTGGACATTGTCGTTAGCGCGCGTTAGCTGACATGCGTGTGTGCTGCAGAGGAAAGCTGTGTTTGCATGCACAAAAACAATTACTGCGTATTAAGTGTCATGCAAATATAAAATAAAATAAAAAATTAAATAAAAACAGCTGTGCGTAGAAATGATTTTTACATAACTGTTGCAAAAACAGTTTTAAAAATGTTTCTGTAATACTTGAAGAAACAATACTTATTTATTGTTTTGATTTTTCTTAAAAAAAAAAAAAGCTTAAAGCATTAAATCAAATTGTGGTTTTAAGAGATTCTCCTGCTACAAAAACAACTCTGACTTTTGACCTGGTTTTTCCAGGAAGTCTGCTGCATTCATAACTCACTTTTAAACTGTTAATTCACAAATGCCTCATAAACAAGCCAAACAGGATAAACTTAAAGAGGATAAAATAAAATATATGCATGAAATCTTTCAAAGTATTTTTGGTCTAGTTTCAGGTGAAAATATCTCACTACAGTTAAAATAAGACAAAATTAACTTTTTAGCAAAATATACTGTAGCTTCCTTCATATTGATTTTTTTTTTTTAATGGTAGTTTCACTGGCAGATTATTTCACTTATAACAAGATATTTTCCCCATTAGTGTTTTAATCTGCCAGTGGAACCAGTATTTTTTCATTCATATCCAGGACTTATATATAATATATCTTCATGAAAAGTTACTTGTAAGTTAGTTTTGTCTTATTCATATTTGCACTAGCAACTAGACTAAAAATATTTGGTAAGATTTTGTGTTTTTGCAGGTTAAAGAACCCAAACTAAATGATGCACAGTTGAAAATGTAGGGCTTTTGTGTTCATGGCCTTTAAAGACCGTCACATGTCAAGTCTGCAGAAACATCGTCGTCATTCTTTAACAAATGATGATGCAAGTTGCTGTGCAAAGCAGCAATAAACCTCCAGCCTGCTGCACTGAATTGTTTGCTCCGTTTTGCAACTCAAAGCTAACCTGTAAAAACTCGCTGCAGCTCAGAGCGAGAACTGGCCAAACTCGCTCCCAGCTTCAACAAAAGGGGAAGTGAAACTCAAGAACATGTGGGTGTGGGTGTCTGTTTGTGTCTGCAAGAGCAGACAGCTGGGAACATGAAGTCACGCCAACAGCGCCGCTCCTCATTGGCAGGCCCGCCTGTTGTCAAGCACATTTAACAAAAAACAAGTCGGCTGCTCTGCCAATCGCTGCAGAGGGAGAAATTCCCCTGATCTGTCAGAGGGCCTTATCTGTGGTGACGTCACATGGCCCTTTAAACGCAGACCGCAGGGTTTAAATGGCCCAAACACACCTAGAAAAAACAAGAAGCCTCAGATACTTTTGGCTTAGGACTGTCATTAACATCTGGCCTGGTTGCACTTTATGACAATAGAGCCTTGTGGTGCGCTTGGAGCTTCAGAGGTCGTGTTATTTAGTCATCAGATAAACTCAAAGTGCAGGAATAGAAAGACAGCCAGTAGGGAGTGCGACGTGTTTGTTGTTAAAATTAAAAGTTGATCAAAATGTATTTCCTGATCCAAATGCAGAGGTGGGCAGAGTGCCAAAAAAGTAAGAGCAGAACTACTTCAACAAATTTTTACTAAAGTAACAGTAGAAAGTAGCCATCCAAGAAAATACTCGAGTAAGAGTAAAAAAGTATTTGGTAAATAGCCTACTCAAGTACTGAGTGACCAATCAAATTATCAATCATTTAATACTTAAAAATGACATAATCAGACGGATCATTTTTGGTATTTGAAAGACCAAAATGACAATGATTTATATAAATAACAAAATAAGGCAAAATATATTTTTGTTCAAATCAGTTTTTTTTTTTCCAATAAAAAGAACTTATTGCAATTTTAACAACAACAAGAGTGTATCTTTGTCTGGTGAATGTTTGGTTAATAGATGTTTGTTTTTCATTAAGTGGGTAGAAAATCCCCATTAGTGAATTAATCTGCCAGTGGAACCAGTATTTTTTCAATCATATCTTGTATATAATATATCTTCATGAAAAGTTACTTGTAAGTTAGTTTTGTCTTATTCGCATTTGCACTAGCAACTAGACTAAAAATAGACAGAAATTTTACTCAAACCAGACTTCTGAATAAAATTACTGAAGTAAAAGTAAAAAGTACAGTGTAGCAAAAATACTCCAAAAAGTACTTTTTCTTTTTCCAAAAGTTACTCAGGTAAATGTATTTGAGTAAATGTAACCACTCATCTCTGTCCAACTGTAATCCAGAAGGTTCTCTGCTTTGTTACTCACCAAAAAATAAAGTTTCTAAAAGTGCTAGAAACAAATAAAAATCAAGCTGTTTAAACAGTACTCTCCACTGCAAAAACACAAAAAGTATTTTTTTGTCTACTTTCTAGTGTAAATATCTTAGAATGCTCATTTTGTGTAGTAAATATTGTGGAAGTCAGCAGGAAAAGACAAAAAAAAGTAATTTGAGGCTTGTTTTATTCTCAATGTCTTCCAACCAAAACCAAAAATAGAACGAAGGAAAACCGCTGGCGTCTTCTCACCTCACCTTCCCCCCTTCACAATAAGAGCATGCATTCGGGTGTGAGATATGTACGCCGTATCCGCCACAACATGCTGTTTCTCCACACGTTTACTGACGTTTTGAGTTCTGCTCCTGACCGTTGGTGGTTACCATAGTAACCGGTAACCGACAGCTCCGCCCCCTTTTTCTGTTACCGTTTTTTCTTAACTGTGGCGTTTTCTTTACAAGTAATATATTTCGACATATATCTTACATAAATTAAACCATATACAGTGTTTCATGAGTAATTTTAGTATTGATGTTGTGCATTTTAAAATTATGTTTAATTTTGCAGTTGCTAACTGCTCATTGGGAGCTATTGCTCTGTACTTTGTTTGGTTTTATTATTAATTGTATTGTATTTAATGAACAAGGCCAGAAGCCACCAACTTGATTTCCTGTTTTGTTAGAATAAATACAGTGAACCTGAGTGTGTCTGTCCTGAAATCAACCTGCTGACATCAACATAGAAGCGTTAAATAATTTATATATGCATTTCTTTAGACATTATCTTTTGTATTTCTAGCTTAGCTTGTATGGTGTTTTTTCTACACTGTTCTGGTTTTTTGTGTTGCTTTTCCATTTTTGTTACTCTTGTTTTGTCCACTTCTTTCTGCTTTGACAGCTTAAATTTCCCACTTGTGGACTAATAAAGCATTATCTTATCTTATTTTCTCTTATTGTATCTTTCCCGTGTAGGTTTGTGACGTTGGCTGCAGATTTCCACCCCGCTGTGGCTTCAGTAGCAGCTCGTCATGCCTTTGCACCACGCAAAGCGCTAACATCTGACATTGTTTACATGCATGAATTTAAAGCCCTCAGAGCAGCACTTATCTTAAAGACGCTGTTTTTTTTTTCCCCCCCATGTGACCTTATGAACTAACACCAAACGTCTTCCTGTTTCTTTTTTTTTTCTTCTCTTTTCTGTAGGTAGCTATACCCGACCCCATGTGGTTGGCAGACGCTCGTAGAGCTGCGCCGCTGCATCCTGAGAGGAGAAAAGTGCTTCCTGTTGCAGGAGGTTTTAAACATGTGACTCATCAGCTAGCTTGCGCTGCAGGTTCGCTCCTCCTGTCTGCTGCAACACCGAGTCAATCCTCTCACACAAAAACATGCCGACACTTTGTTTTGCTGCTTTACTTTGGTTGAACCTGACTCACAAGGTATCTGACTAAAATATACGCGGCTGCGTCTCCCTGAGATGGGCGAAAACTTTTCAATCCATTTGTGATGATCGCTAAATAATGTGGTATCAAGATAATGTGTGCAAAAAAAATGCACAATTTGTTTATATTTTGGGTGCAACTAACAATTACTTCCGTAACCAATTACATTAAATACATTAAATAAACAGTTCAGTCCAAAGTTTTAACCTGAATGAAAACTGTTTTTATTTTCGTGCAGTTATGCATTAATTACTGCTCTCATTTTGTTCTTTCAGTAAATAATTTCTTTGGAGTCTGTACAGATTAATCAGTTACTATATTAGCTGACAGTTATTTCAATTAATCTGATTAATCGTTTCAGTCCTACTTATATTTAAACAAAACTACTTTAAAAAAAAAAAATCAAAAACTGCCAAATCAGCATATTTTCAGGCATTACAGTGCATATATATCCAGTTTTCTCCTTTTGTTTTGCACAATCTGAAACATGTTTAGCATTTAGCTGAGGCAGATTAATAAATTATGCACTTTATAAGCAAGCATAAGGGGTAATTTTTATTATCGTGAGCCATCATGGTCAAAACATTTGGACTTCACTTAATGAATAACGTTTTGTTTGTTGTAAATCATACAGTGAAGGTATATTAATAGGTATGTTTCCATATTTGATCTTTACTAAGATCAAATATGGACGTTCTTCACCCGTTAGAGAAGGAGTTGAGTGAGACGGGGGTAATGTGTCCCTAGCTGGGATGTAAAGGGAAATTGTCTCCCAGAAATACTCCCAGTTCTTTCACAACAGGAAGACGGCCTGTCAACTTGGATCTGAAAAACAAAACTTTGCAGTTTTTTTTCCCCCAGAGACAAGAACTCACACTCATAGAAAGACTTTCACATCCTTTTTTCTTTCCTTTCTTCAAGGCCGTCTTTTCTTTATTTATCATTCAGAGTGTTTCTGGAGGACAGACGAGGAAATGTGTGTTTATATCACCATATTAGACACAAAGGGACGTTTTTGTTCTCTTCCATAACAGGAAAACTTTTTGGTAAAAACAGTTTAGCTTGGAAAATAAGTTCTCTATTAATTCATGTCCCCTCAAAGCGTTCATAAATATAAGATTTTAAAGTAAATGTTAGTAAAAGACTGAATTTATGAACTTCTGCTGTTGGTTTGGACCCGACAACAGACAGGAGACGGACACAATAATGTGAAAGTGAAGCTTAACAAACAGGATTCCAATGCAGTTTAGAAAATCTTCTGAATTTTTAGTATTTTTATGGTCTGAAAAGGTGTAGGAGAAATAATACAGAGTAAATATGGGTGTTTTGAGAGTTAATTTGATATCAGTTGCATCATATTTTTTCCCTAAAACATCCCAGTTCTCCAGTCAGCCCTTAGCAAACGTAGTATTTAAAAGTACTTGAAGTACTTTGTCATAGAAATAAGTACAAAGTATGCTATACCAAAGTACAAGTATAAGATTTACCATTAAAAGTACAAGTTTAAGTATTAATACGTAACATTAGACTTTTCTTTCTGCTTTTCAATATAAGCCAAGCACGATTCACTTTAATAAGTATATAAAATATAATTTACAAAAAAACTTCAAGTACACAGCCTCATTTTTTAAATATAAAATAAGTATACTACTAGTGCACTTGAATAAACTACTACTTGCTAAGTGAGTGGTTTATCCATGCTCTATATTTTTATCCTGATCATTTTATCTTTATATTTGGCTCGAGAAAAACCTCTTGAAATCTGAACTGATAAATGTGTAGACACTCAGAAAAATGTAAGTCCAAAACTGAAGCACTGAAACAAAACACAAAATAAAAACATAAACACAAGAGGATATAGGCGCAATAATAAACAGAACAAGAGTCCAGTAAGGACGGGATGAAGTAGAGTTCATATAATGAGGAAGAACTAATGAACAGGTGAGTCTCATTAAGTGAATGTGATGCAGCTGAAAGAACAATGATAAAAATCCATGGAAACACAGAAAATACAGGAGGAAACAGGTGAAACGTAGAGAATTAAATAGAGATAAACAACAAAACACAGAAGTAACTCAAAATATATGGAGAAAGAAGAAATGAGTTACTTCTATACTTCTAATTGTAAACTAAAGAAATGAGTGAAACAAAAGTTTCAGCAACAAACAGAACCTTAAAAAATATTTTTGGTTTAGTTTCTATTGCACATACCTTAATACGCTTATAGTAAGACAAAACTAACTTACAAGATATTGGTGTTGTTTTAAGTCAATAGTTCCTCAATATTGAAAAAAAGTTCTTACACTTATAACTTGACAATTTTCCCCATGTTCTTCCTTTTCAATATTAAGGAATAACTGACTTGCTGAAAAGTTAGCTTTGTCTCATTTCAAGTGTATCAAGATATTTGAACTAGAAACTACACAAAATTACTTGTTAAGATTTTGTGTTTTTGCGGTGCAACAAGTTCACAATCAAGTAAATATCACAAATAAAATTTTGGAAACAATTTCAGCCTCAATTCAGTTAGAAATCACAGAAAGAGACATGCATCAAGTCCCCCTGCGTTCAAGCATCCCAGTCTGTGAGTGAACTTTAGAGAGGAAGAAGTCATGAGGAGGCGGTGGAGGGGACAGGAGGAGGACGAGCTCCCAGCGCTGGCTCGCTCCGGTTTGCACCGCTTCTTACTGGCGCAGCCAGGCTGACGGGGGAGGAGGAGGAGGAGGGCTGATTTGAGAGGAAGGGGGGCACTTAGCGCCTCGATTGCCCTTTGCAGCTCTGAGGTTCTTGGCAGGGCCGCCTGTTGAAATGTGGGGCAGTTATCTGCTTTATCTGAAAGCACGCAGCAGCTATCGCCCTTCCCTCTGAGCAGAATGAAACACTCAGCCATGTGATATTCTGGTTTATGCAACACACTCTAAACACGTGAAAGAATAAATATAGTGATCAGCCAATATAAGGTGCACATCCAATAATATGAAATAACCAAACTTGGTGACAAGACAGTTCTGACGAGTCAGTGAATCTGAGTTTTAAAGAAACGTTGGTGTGCATTAACTGTACATCACTCCATTAGTGATATGTGTGAAGATGCTTGATGTGTGGAAACTAACTCAGGTGAACAAAGATGTCAACATTTTATGAGTTTTATTTTAACATATTAAAGTTTCCTGATATTTCACAGAAGAAAATTACAAATAGTTCGAAAGGAAACGGATCAATAACAAGTGAAACAATCAGTTTATTATTACTGCATCAATCACAGATTTTGGTCCAAATTTGTCCCTAAACAGCAGTTTAAGAGTCCTGGTAAGAATCAATTTGGGACCAAAACGGCAACATTTGTTACATTTTCAGCTGGTTTGGTTCACTTTCACACTACACTGCCTTGAAAAAGCTGTTCCCCTCCTC
>CAEGAE010084055.1:0-60088 GCA_903067095.1 Girardinus metallicus
GCAGAGAGGCAGAGGAAGCTGCCATCAGCTGCTGCACTTCTACTATCAGTCCACTAGATGGAGACATGGAGCAACATTTACTTCCTGTTGTTTCTGACTAACGTCGAAGGCCAGAACTTGACACCAGGAGCTAAAAACACGAAACTGTTAGTTCAGAGAAGAAAACAAATTAACATCAAATGTTCATGATGTCGCTCAGTAAACTAATAATCCTGTAGATTAACCTTCATACAGCAGACAGATTAAACTTTAGCTGAAATCAGAAGTGAATATTTTCTCCGAACATCAGATTAGAAACAAACAGTAAAGTTCCGGAAGACAAAGTTCAAATAGGAAACAAAGCAAACTTACAGTTCGTTTAAACGATCCAAAGAGCTGAAAAAGATCATCTAAACAACAACTAGAGACACAAAGCCGGACTGGAGCCACCGCCAGAAACGTGAAAACCGAAAGTAAATGTGAAGGGTGTTGTATAACTGATCATGTGAGCAACAGTCCCTACAGTCTTCCTCCCGCCCTCGTTCCGCCCTCGTGTCCTTCAAATGCGCCTTCATGTTGAAGGGTTTGAGTGCGCAGTGTGTCCCGCAGTCTCCACATCCGCCCTTCGGCCGCCATTTTGGGTCCTACTTCCGCCTTTTCACTCGACGTGCAGGCAGACGTTGACGAAGCGTATTACCCACAATTTATTGCTGCATGCGACTTTTTCAGTTAACAGGCGGATTCATTGTAATGTTTTGTTGTTTTTTCCCGTCTTTTTGGAAAAAGCAAAGAAAATAATATGACAAGGAACACATTGGTGCGAAAAAAGTTTGATATGATAAACTGAGCATAAAATAGAAGAAACAACAAAGAATATTAAAAAACTAACCGTGAGAGAGGAAAGTAAAATGCAAGACAAATTTAAAATATTAAATTAAAAATATTAGCATATTTGTATAAAGATTGGGCTTTTGTGATGTTGCGATGTTTAAGCACTTTCTTAAACAAAATTATTTCACTTTAAAAATGGAGATTTTTAGAAAGCAGCATTTGTTAATAAAACTTATCCAAAGGCTTAAATCATTAATATCATAATTTAACTCTTCATCCCCTGTTAAAGACCAAATTTATCTTGTACAATATCCACTTTTGAAAATCTTTCTAATTGTCTTAAAATCTCAGTCACAAAACTTAGACTTTCTTTTGTGGAAAGTGGTTACAGGGAAAACTTCAGATATAATTATGAAATGAATAACTTAAGGACTTGAATAGAAAGTTATTGTTCTTATTTTCTTGAGCGATATTAACATGATTTTTAAACAAATGTTTTCTTCTCAGATTAGAGGGAAAAAATTGATGTCAAAGTTCCTGATTACATCAATTTCAACATTAGAAGAACAAAAATGTTATTTTAATATTTTTGGTATGTGAAGTCACAAAATTACTAGCTGCGCCCTCTGCTGGATTGCGGCCAAACAACAACACTAAAAAAAGGTCTAAGCAAACTTTGCTAATCTAATTGAACTAATTTTTATCTAATAAACAATTAATCAACAGTTAATTGTTTGGAAGCTAAATTGTTTGCATGCTAACATAAAACCAAAGAAAAAAGGTAGTTATGGCCACATTATGGAGCAACCAATAATGGGGTTGCTCCATAATGGGGTATGTATCCAAGTTTATTTGCGGTATCCAAGTTTATTAAGATAAAGTAGAGAGGAAGGGAAACCTGTTTGGGGGAAAAAAAAAAAGATGCACATATAAATTTGGCTATTACTGAAACATCCATCCATCCATTTTCTAACACTATTGTACCTTAGTGGGGTCAGGAGGGTTTCCGGTGCCTCTCCAGCCACGTTTCGGGTGAGAGGCGGGGTCACCCTGGAGAGGTTGCCAGTCTGTTGCAGGACAACACAGAGACACACATCCATTCACACACACACTCACATCTAGGGAGATTTTAGAGAGGCCAATTAACCGTACAGTCATGTTTTTGGACTGTGGGAGGAAGCCGGAGTACCTGGAGAGAACCCACCATGCACAGGGAGAACATGCAAACTCCATGCAGAAAGACCCAGGAGTCGAACCCAGGACCGTCTTGCTGCAAGGCTCTGCCACTGTGCAACCCAAGCTTATTACTATAACATTTATATTCTAATATATATTAAGATGCACTTTTATGGTCAGTTCACAATGGAAAAATCTGGGCTGATTTCAACCAAATACAAATTCCATCCATTTTTCCTCATAAAGTGCAATAAAATTATATTTATTGTTAGTTTGACAGAATGTGAAAATGAATTTTTTAGTCTGTGGTGCAAGAAAAAAGTTAAGACCTTTACATATAAGTGTTAAATACTTTATACAAAAATGTTGTAAGTGGAAAGCATACATAGTTAGACAGATTTAAAGAGATGTGACATTCCAAAGAAAACGGCAGATAAATGCAGTGATTTTATGGTTCGAAAGTTACAAAAATGTGCAATAATTTAAAAAAACCTTAACAAGTGAAAACTTTACTTGGCACGAGGAAAATGTGTTGCACAAGGAAATATTTGCTCCCAACAACAAAAACATTGAATTACTCAGGAACAGTGAGAAAGAGGAGGATGGATCTGAAGTTTAAGAGATTTGATCCATTAAAAATCTGATGAAACAAAAAGAGCTCAAAATGAATCACAGTCTACAGAAAATACAAGGAAATGGTAACAAATAAAGAAAAACCTGGGATTTGATGCTCAGCATGACAGATGCCTACAAAAACCCAGCTGACATAAAATGACTAAATGTTGAAATTCACCAGTTTGACATCAATCTGGGAAAATAAGATTTAAATCATCATTTTACCATGTTAGGAGATAAAGAATAAACACAGACTAAAAATATTTTTTTATTTATTTAAGGCCACTCATATGAAGAGTAGAAGGAAAAACAAAAAAAGCAGAGAAATGTAAACTTGTAATTATTCCAACTCAAGTCCTGCTGTGCAACTCAGTTTGTAACAAAACCCAAAAAAACTCAACAAAAATTTAAACAAAAATGTAAAAAAAAAAGGAACAAAAAGCACATCAAATCCCCGTCTTTAAAAAGGAAATAAATAGACATAAAAAATAAATAAAATGGCCACAGTGTACAGGAAACACAGAGAGAAGTAAAAATGGCCACCAAATAGAGGATGAAATGAAGCTTTGAGTTCAATCCAAATGTTTTTGATTTTAAAACGAGGATTAAAAATGTGTCTCCATGGCAAGGCACAAGTTTACCTGCTCAAACTGTTAGAAAACAAAAACTAAATCATGATTTGCAGTTTTTCTTTGCTAAGTGAAGCTAAATATTTGACTTCCAGGGATTTCTTTCCTTTTATATGAACACACACATTCACAGCTTGCAGAGTGTAAGGCTTGAACCACTTGGCCACACTTTGGGAGGGTGGGTTGGATTTATTGCACAAGAACACTTGGGGTGGGTGGGTTCTTATTCGGCCCTTTGACAGGTTCTGGATGGGTTCTGTCTCCTCAGCAGAGGTGGACGAGAGTTAAAAAGGTTAAAAATGTGAAGTTGAACAACACTGGAAGCTGGTGAGGTTTTCCACATCAGCCAAGAAAGGTCAAAGGTCAAAGCAGTCCCACTGGAACAAGCAGACCCTCATCTTCCCTCCTCCGCCGATCGGGTCTCAGATTTGAGCCGGACAAACTCCTTGGCGACGTCGTCGTTGGAGCGTTGGGAGAGGATCCGCATGGCGGTCAGGCCCGTGTCGTCCATGGAGATGCGCTGCCCCAGGGGGCACCAGCAGGCGCAGTTGCCCCTCTCCATGATGTCCCTCAGCTGCACCACGGCCAGGCCCACCACCCGGTCGGCGCGGCCGAAGCAGTAGTCCTTGACGCAGGCTTGAACCTCGTAGCACTCGAATCCGTCCTGGACACCCAGAACGCTGCAGAGCACAGGGGTGGGAGCACATATGCTAATTGTAGAGCTAATTCCTGATTTTGTGCTTTTTTTTGAAACTTTGAAAATATTAGCGCACCTAGCTTTTGCTAGTCTAATTTTTCATTTAAATCAAAAGCGCCATTTTACTTGGGCTGTCATAAATTTTCATTTGATCCGAGGTCCACATCTGCAGTGGTAGACTACGCTATCGCTAACCCGCTAACGTGCTAATAGCAGGGCAAATTTTTTGTGCAGCCCACTTAGATTCCCTTAAATTAGTTTTCCAATTAAATTCTAAAGCACTAAATGTACTTTTGCTGTTTTATGGACTTTCAGTTGAATAAAGTTTGACATCTGGAGTGGAAGGCACACTTCCATTAAGATGCTAATTTGCTAATAGCAGAGCTCATTTTTTGTCAACCATTGTAGCTTTTTTTGATAACTTTTAAAACTATTGCCACACTTAGTGTTCCCTAAATTAATTTCTTAGAATAAATCCAAATTTTATTTGGAAAAATTAGTTTAGGGGAAGCTAAGTCTGCTAAATGTTTAGCAGAAACACTAAATGAAAAATCATCTGCGCTACTAGCGCATTAGCTGACATTGTCCGGTAATTTCACAAGGACTGTTTTATATAACCAAAAGTCGTTAAAGTCAGAATTAAAATAGCTTAAAATCATTTCCTAAATGTATTTTTTTGACTTACAAGTGAAAGGTCTCGTTGTATTTGGGAGACCAGCTGTTGTTCTTGGATTTGGTCTGAAATCTGCGCTTTTTGTCGCTGAGGTGCGGCCCGATCATTGTGACTTCCACAAAGGGTCTGAACATCCCAGACGTCTGCCACTTCAAATCGCTGGCTCCGACCACTGCATTAATATATGTGGACACAAATATTTAAACTAAAATTACATTAAAAAGCTCCAACTTTGATTTCATTGGTTAAAGATCCTCCCAAACGGACCTTTGAGGGTAACTTTCCGCTCTCCGCTCTTCGGATGAGTGTACAGCTCAATCTGCAGGGAAACCTCTCCAATGGGCTTGTCCACACCTGAGCCTGGTGCAACAGAAACACCAACATTTGGTCCAATGTAGGCAAATAAAAACACTTTTTATAGAGTAGAGCGACAGAAACAGAGGTTTCACAAAACAAAAGAAGAAAAAACGATGAAGGGACGGTGGGCTGATGGTGATTTCATGGAGACCTACCCCTGCTGGGCTGGATTTTCTCATTAGGAGTTAACCTAATACCCTTCCCATTGTGCACTGGCACAGAGGCAGCAGGAGATAAAAACAAGACAGCAACTTAAACAATCAAATCCAGAAGATAAAAGCAGCGAGGAATCTGAAACTGTCCCGTATTTAAGCTCCGTTAAGGCGTTTTGGGTCTACCTTGTGAATGCTGCGTGGTCACAAAGGTTTTGATGAGAGTGTCGGTGGTCTGGGTGTAGAGAGACAGAGCGTGGCGGAGCGACGAAAGCTCGGAGCTCTTCTCCAGGAAAGCCTTCTTCAAGCCGTTCCCGCCTGCATGAAAGTATTGCTGCGCAGAAAACAAACCGAGACAACCGGAGGAATCAGCTTCTCGAGGCTAAATGATTAAACAGGCTTAAAGTGGAGTTAAATCAAATAAAAGACTCAATAGAAACAAGTGGAATTGCTCTTGAAACATGAAGGAATTGCACTTTTCTGTTTGATCAGAATTGACAAAATCCCACCATGTATTTTTTCCTAGTTTTTAATGCACTTAAAATAAGACAAAAATAACTTACAAGTAACATTTTGACAAGACATAGGAGCTTATTCTGAGTCATTAATCCCTTAATATTGATAAAAAAAATTTATAGTTCCACTGTCAGATTATTTCACTTTTAAAATGGGAAAAATGTCTTGTTATATGTGTAACTATCTGCCACTGGAATTAGTCATTTTCTCTTCTGTATTAAGAAATTATCCACTATTGCTGAAAAGTTACTTGTAAGTTGAAAGTTTGGATTTTATGTGATATTTGGATATCACGTAAACTATGTGACATGTAACGGAAAATTTTTTGTTACAAGTGAAATAATCTGCCCGTTACCTAGCAACCCCAGCAGAATTCCGTCCGTCGCCTAGCAACCCAAGTACGGGCTATACAAAATATGTTCATTAAGTTTTTTGCATAAAATCGTTGTTATATAATGAGATTTCAGTCTGGCTATTATTTCACTTTCTAACTTTCTACGTTGCTGCATATGAATATTCATCTGAGCTGATTATAAAGGCCTTCAACCGTCGTCCTTATGGAGCAGAAGTCAAGGTTCTGGTCTCACCTTGATGGTATCCAGAGCCACATCCATGACGGCACACTGCCTGGGCGTCAGGCTTTTAGCGTCTCCTGCCATGTGATCCTAAACAACCCAAACCAAGACTTAGACTAGACCAATTCACAGGAGAAAAGAAACTCAAAGGCAACCTGATACCTTCAGTTTGGAAAGGTGTCCCAGTTCTTTTGCGGCAGAAAGGATCTGCGCTCCCTTCAGGAAAAACAGAAAAGGTAGTGATTGTTTTGGTTTTCAGTAGCTGTGTTTCAATCAAGGTTCAATCAAATGTCTACATCTTATTTTTTACAAAAATAGGTAAGTCATCTGACACAATTACTATTTGATCCACTTCAAAACGGCAGCCATGTTTTCATCCAGCTGTAATACAAATTTTGAGCAAATTTTTATAATGTTGTAAAAAAGAAAATGTGAATTACACAGAAAAACCAAATATTTTTGGTCTAGTTTTCACTGCAAATTTGACTAATATGAATTACAGCAACATTTAATTTCCCTTTGGGATCAAAAAAAGTATTTTTGAATTTGAATTTTGAAATATCTTAATACACTTTAACCAAGACAAAACTAACACGGTAGAAACTCTTCAGCAAGAAGAAGGAGTTTGTTTTAATTCCTTAGCATTGATGAAAAAGTTCTAGTTCCATTATCAAGTTATTTGAGAGAAAATGTTTCGTTATAAGTAAAAATAATCTGCCCGTTACCTAGCAACCCCAGTGGAATTCCATCCATCACCTAGCAACCCACGCAAGGGCTACATAAAATATGTTCTCTTTTTTTTTTTGCAAAAATAATTGTTATATAATGAGATTTTAGTTTGGTTATTATTTCCCTTATAAAATGGCAATAATATCGTGTTTTAGGTGAAATAATCTGCCAATGGAACTAGCACTTTATCTTCAATATTAAGGAATTATTTACTTGAAACAAGCTGGTATCTTGCTGAAAAGTTACTTGTGAGTTAGTTTTCTCATTTTTCTAGTACTGAGACAGTTTCACTACCAACTAGACCAAAAATATTTGGTAAAATTGTGTTTTTGCCATGTAAATCACACTTTTTACAACATTTCAAAACTTTGCATCACAATTAGAAGGAAACTTGTCTGGTGCAGCAGATAAACATCAGACTCACAAAGGTGTCGCTCCCCTGCGGCAGGACGATGTTCTTCTCCAGGCTGGTCATCACGATCCTCCACAGCTCCTTCAGAACGCGCTTCAGTACGGTTTTCTCACACACCGTGGCGAACAGCGTTAATCTGCAAAAACAAGACGTTCACACACACACTTACACACGCTGACGGATGAGCTGTGTTTGGGAAAATCCCACTGAACCCACTGCGCATCGAGGAAGTCCATGAGCGGCCGCAGCATGTTGTCCGAGTCGGCCTCCACCTGGTTCTTGGTGTTTTCGTTGAGCGGCCCTTTGATCTGGTACAGCAGCGATGCCATCTGTCGCATGCAGTCGGTGATGCGGCTCTGGAAGCTGGAAGAGAAGAAAACAAAATGAGAGATGGACTTGGACAGAGGAGGAGCTACGGGGAACAGCGAGGTCAGCGTACCTGTTCCCAAACGTGCTGCTGAGGTCGTCCAGAACGTTGTTGAGCCGAACCTGCAGGTCGTTCAGCAGGTCGCTGGCCTCCGTGTCCATCTGGAGCAGAGAAGGAGACGTTCAAGTTCAGAAAGATGACATGGTTTTAGAGAAAGAAAGAGGGAGATGAAACTGGGAAGGTTTGGGATTTTTACTCACCGAACCTGGAAGGTAAACTACTTTAAACTACTTCTAAAGTTGAGTTGTTACGAAATACCTGCGAGTTACTACCAGATTAGATTCCCTTAAACACCTTGTTGGTGTGGTTTGCATTTATATTCAGTCCATTTCTACTCATAATGACATGCATGTTACAGTTCACCTCCTGTAACATGTATAAACTCACCTTATGAGCCTCACATGCAATTTCTCTCTATGTGGCAGAAAGTTGGGAGGTAAAACAAGACATTTTGGATGAAATGCCCCATTTTTATACACATTAAGTGAAAAATTGCATGTTAGAGATTTAATTTAGGATGTTCTGCTTGTGCCTACCTTCTCAAACGGTTCGTCCATCTTTGTGTTAAAAAAATTGTCAGAGATATAAAGAAACACAAACAGTGTCAAAACGTCCTGAGAAGCTTTATAACACAAATGATTTCTGGACTTTTTGCTTAAAATTAAGGTGATTTAATCCCAGACAACATGTTTAACCCACCTCATCCTTCTCAGTCTATCGCACATGATTTAGAAAAGGAACAAAACAAAGTGTTAAAGTGGTAAAATACAACTGAAGGAGAAGTGAAAGTAGCACTTTCATGGAAAATAAGGGAAAATGCTGCTAAGCTAAAGAGGAAATGAGAATCAAACCAGACAACAAAACTCCACCATGTTGGGTGTTTCAGTTTCACAAAGTTTCAGTTTGGGGAAAATCAGAAATGACTTTGGATTTGGAGAATGAAGGACGTTAAAAACCACTTTCAACGGCAACAAACCTCGGCCTCCATTTTCTCCCCTTCCTCTTTAACTTCCTCCTCTTCCTCACTTCCTTCAAACTAGGCGTTGCAGTAAAGAGGCAACACAAAGGTTTTGTCTCGCTGCTTTCATTCAGATAATTGTACAGTGGTTTTTTTAAAGTTATTTTTAAAGGCTTATATGCAGTCATGTTTTACATGTTTGCATATGTGGTGGACTTGCCTGCCATGCTAGCGCGCTGCTCTTCAGCTAGGAAAGCAGAGAAAAGGTAAAGAATGTCTTTCTCCAGCAACAGTTACGAAAAATGACTTTAAATTGGATCAAATCATGGATATTATCAGAAAAACACAAAATATTACCACGTATTTTTGGTCTAGTTTCTGGTTCAAATACATTTGAACCAGACACTTAAAAAACCAGACACTTGTCTGACACTTAAAATTAGACAAAACTAACTTAAAAGTAACTTTTCAGAAAGATATAAGAGCTTAAAGGGACATTAAGTCTTAAAAGATCCTTCCAAAAATGGAAAACATGCAGATTTGTCTTTTATATAAAATGTTCATTTGACAGAGTGATTCTTATTTTTCCAGGCAGCCTTAATTTTAACTTTAACATGGTGCATTTCCTAACTCAATGAGAATGGATAAGGAATCAAATTGACATGTCAAAAATGGAATCTGTATCACTAATTTCTTATCAATTCCCACCTCTACTGATTGATAAACTAATCTATATGTAGTGTATATTACTTATACACTACATGGTCAAATAAGTTGGGAAAGTTCTTATTTTTTTGCACATTAATTTGTCAAGCCACTTGTTTATTTCTAGGTTTATTGCCAATTTTGTCATGGCGATAAGACAACATGAAATAAAAACTCTTATTTTTCAAAAGGTCTGGATTTTCGATTGTTTTTTGTTTTGCCAGAAAATGAGCTTCTACAACAGCAGCTATTGAGAAAAGACGGTTGGTACCAGCAGACTGCAATGCAGCAACGTTTCAGCATGAAAAGCAGAAGCTAAAGAGCTCTACAGCTTGCTCTGGGACGACTCCTACAGACTAGCTGCTAACGTCTAGTCAACTGATCCACCCACCACAGGCTTTGGTTCCTCATCCTCTGCAACAACCTGCTGTTCCAGGCAGAGACAAACAATGCAGATGAGTTATGTCAAGAGAAATATCCGCCTCGAACCGACCGTGACTCAAACCTACCTCCTCTCCTGCCTCTTCCTCCTCCTCCTCCTCTTCCTCTGTGATTTCGTCTTGCTTTAATTGTAAAGTAAATAAAGGTGTTGATCTGCAAGCTAACCTGCTATCCAACCAGAGCTGAACCAAAATGCAACTAAAAACCTAAAAAAAATATCACAAACTTCCAGCGACTACAGCCCAGAACCAATCCAGCGACTCCCTTCATCTACCAAACAGTCCAAGCTAGCGCTAACGTACATACCCGCGCTTCCTCTGTCGCAGTCTGACACACGGAAGGAGCAAATTCGAATGCAGGTTAACGTTTTACATGTGTTTATTCTACCATGTTTTGTATTGCTAAACCCTTGGAAGCCCACCTGTTTCCATTTGACTCACCTGTTTGGCCCCCATTGATTCAAACATTTTCTCCAGCTGGATTCTCAGCTGCTGCACGTTATTCATGAGGACACAGGGCTGCAGGAGGACATGAAGAGATTCATTAACAGTAGCTACTCATTTAAAATAAATATTAATTATCAGAATATGTTCCATGACAAAAAACTGAACAACTTACAATCTTCTCCTTGTCAATATAAGACGGAAAGCTCTTGGTCAGGATGGCACTGTACTGCAGGAGAACTTTGGCGATTGTCTGCAAGAAATGAGAAGTCAGAGAATCTGTCTAGAAATCTGCAAATGGGCTAAAAAATGAGCTAATTTTTGTTTAGCGACTAAATGTCATGTTGCTACAGCTCTTTAGCCTGTTTGACAGTGTTTAGCATTATCTTCTGCTAAATATTATGTTAGTATAGAGCTTTAGCATTATCTTCTGCTGTGTTGGCATAGTATTGTGGCGCTAGCTGTCACTAAATACGATGTTGGTACATCTCAGTGTTAGCTGCCGATAAATACCATTTTGGTGTAGCATGTTGGTGTGGGTCTTTAGCGTTAGCTTCTACTAAATACCATGTTGCTGCAGCACGTTAGGGTTAGCTTCTGGTAAGTACCATGTTGAGGTAAGACTTTAGCCTCAACTTCCACTAAATAACATGTTGGTGTAGCATTCAGCATTAGCTTCCGCTAACTACCATGCAAACAAAGCACTTTAGCATTAGCAGAACTAATATTTATGTTTAGTACGGCAATTTATTTATTTAGCGGGTTCCCACCACGGTTATTCTACACTTTGTAGCAAAGTGTATTTCACCAAATTAACAAGACAATCAGTGCAAATAAATCTGCTAAAAGCATCATAAAGAACAGTAAACATTGCTGCTGGTAAACTGGAGAATGACACTGAAACATGGGATTATAAGTTGGTTTTAAACAGTAGCCGTTTCCAACCGATGGATGAAAAAGTAATTTTAAAATTGCAAGTAAACATGAACATCAAGAGTAACTGTATTATTGATGAGGAGAATATTAAAGAAGTAATAAATGCAGGTTTTGAGGGTTACCTTGGAGAAGCGGCGGCTGTAGTGAGCCATGACGCTGGGGTCGGGGCATTCCAGCTTCTTGATGATCTCGAAGCTCTGGTTCAACTGGGTGAAGATGTCCACCACGGAGCAGGAGAACAGCGCGTGTTCAGACGTCTGCTGGAACTACATCAGACGGGGTTAGAGCGTGGAAACAGCAGCTACTGGTGAAAACATTACAGCTGAATGTTCCTACTCCGTCTTTCTTGTCTCTCTCCAGCGCTCCGTTCATGAACTCCATCGACACGTCCTCGTTTTCATCCAACCACTGTAGAACGAACTGCACAAACCAGCTAAAACAGAAAAGCGACAGTCAACACCAGCCTCCCCACATTCTGTCTGCGTCTTAAAAAGTTCAAAATCTTACGATGGATATTCGGGAACCACGTCCTTAAAGATCGGAAGCTCCTTGACGTATTCATTGTAGAGCCACTTGACTTTAAAGTGCAGGTTCATGTAGTCGGTGCTTTTACACAGTCGGTGCTTCTCATGCTCTGCAGAAAAAAATGAAGAAAACAATATTTATAAAACAAACAAATCCTGCCTTTAATAATACAGTTAAAGCTTCAGTATGTCAGTTTTATAAAAAAAAAATAAATAACATATTTGTTAAAACTGTCACCATGAGACAAATAATCTGTGAGAAGCTCAGATCCCTGAGCTGCTATTGAAGAAATGCACCAAAAGTAACAAATCAAAGCCAGGAGGAGGGGCTTAGCGCTGTCAATCATCCTCATGTACAACGCTATGGGAAAGCCGTTTATCCACCGTCATCGATGGCCATGCTAACTAGCCTTACAATTCACAACAAGCTGTGCTAACTTGACCCTTTTCTATAAAATATTAGAAATACATTAAAAGATGAAAATAATAATTTGAATCATTTTTAAATAAGAAAAACATTTTAATGCCTAAAATGCAATAACATAATATTCCTTTAAGGAATTTGAACCGAGTGAATATAAAAATACCACATTTCTATCTTAAATGTGAAATGTGTATATATTTTATAATTTTGGCCTAATTACAGCTCTGAATATGTCGGGGGAGATGGGGGAGAGCTCGACTGTGTAGTCCAGTTATTTCAATAATCAATTACTTGTGATTAATTGTTTCATAATTTCCAATCCTTAAAAGTTGTTTATTTGGGCAAAGAAATGTTTTCTACACAATTTAACTCAATTTGAGGATAATTTAAAGATAAAGGTGTTTAACGGAGACCGACCTTCCAGAGCGTACTTCATGTCTTGAGCGAACAACGTCCACATGACTTCAGCTGAAACTTTTCCTACGCTCAGTTCCTGTGGAAACCTGAGGAAGAAAAACCGTTTCACTCAGAAATCAAAAACCATTTTGGGGAAGAAACGAGCCGTAAACCAAGTATTGAGCAGGATTAAGAGCGAATGTAGAACAGACGACTGACTGGTTGAGCACAGGTGTGTAGGAGTTCCTGTCCTCCTCTATGATGGAGACGATGAGCATGATGAGTTTGGGCCAGAAGTCCAGGTTCTTGATGCTGGGGCCCTGCTCCTCCAGGGGAAGCTCCTCCTTGTTCTGGATTAGAGAAATTAAACCACAACTTTACCAAATAAAACAACAAAAACAGCCACGAATCCAACAGAATCCCCACAATGCATCACTCACTGCGTCTGCAGGCTGGTACTGCCTGCTGTAGAGTTCATGGCAGTTGTTGAAGATGTAGTCGTAGGTGGAGTTGAGGCAGGCTTTAACGCAGTCCCTCACCACCTGGCTGGCTCTGGGCGGAGACTGTAACTCCTGGACCTGAACGGCAGGCAGAGGGGAAAACAAAACAACAAGTTACAGCACTTCCTGGAACCGTCAGGAGGTTCATCGGCCTCAGCAGCAGCAGCAGATCCAAACCCAGTCCAGCTAACTGGAGATGAACCGATCCGCTATCGATATCCAACGTCGAAAGAAATTCTAGATCAGGTATCGGATATGGCTGAAAAACTTATCACAATAAAATCGTTTCACACCAGTTACATCACTAATTATTTAGTTTTTTGTTTTAACTATCCAGTTTTCTCTTGGCATTTCTTGCTACTCAAGTTCTGCAGCTCGGCGCTTGACAGTTGGCGGTTACCACAGCAACCAGTAACTGACAGCCCCTCCCCCTTTTTTCCTGTTGCCATTGGTAACTGTGGGCTGATTTTAGCCACCAGCCTGATTTTTCTCTCGCGTTAGAATAAGTGCAGTGAACCTGGATCTGATGAACAGAAGAAGCTAAAGTGTTAAAGCACAAAATACCTAGAAAAAAATAAGTCAACAAAAAAAAAAAACAAGCAAGTTAGCTTAATGTGAAGCATAAATATAGAGCTTGAGGTTGCTTGGTACCTTCATCCTGAAGAAGGTGATGCTGGTCAGAAGATCCACCGTTGATTTCAAATCCTGCAGGCGATCTTTGCTGCTGGCAGGAAAGTGGTTCTGCACAGGAAAAACGGAAATTTAGGGATGCACTGATTATGTTGTTGTTTTGAGGCAATTTCCAAATGGAACTGGAATAATATTGCAAGAACATCCTCTTCGATATGAATCAATTTTAATTTCTAGCAAGAGTTTAGTGTTTGGAATGTAAAGTCAGTTCTTTTAAACATATTTACCTTTCTGAGTGAAAATATACCAACATGTGATTTTTTTTTTTATCATTCTTGAGGCGTTTTATACACAAAACTTACCCGATAGGTGGAGAGATCAATACGTAAGGAGTTGTGAAGCTGGTCTAAAAGCTTGACAAAACGCTCCTTCTGTATTATGAGGAAAGAGGAAATAAATGTAAAATTGTGCCCTGCATTAATCACAGCAAACCACAAAGGAGAAAACACAGGACACATGCGTCGTCGTTTGTGTTACAGCCGTACAAACCCCAAAGTTGGAAGCAGCGAAACGGTCGGAGGCGGACACGTTGGTGGAGGCAGTAGTGTGGGCGTAGAAAGCGTTGATGTTAGCCAGCAGGCTGCTCATCACTGCAGGAACCCCAGGACACATGTACTTAGTGGACAAGCAGGCAAAGTGTCTGGAAACAGAGACGCAGTCAAAGTTAGGGGAGGGGAAAATGTTGCCTAGGATGGAAGGTGAATGACTGATATGGTCACGAAATTTAATTTATGATAAACGTGGAAGTTATTGTAAACTTTTCTGTGCTAAAAGGGAATTTGTCTTTCAACAAAAATTGTGTTTTAGCACAAAATATGTTATAATAATCTTGAAGGCATAAATTCTACTGTAGCTTTTGATGTTACATTGTGGTTTTTTCATTTTGTTGACCTCAGATAATACAGGAGCAGCACAGGCACGACTCATGACGCCCAACTTTTAACAAATAGTACAGAGAAAAGATTAGACTTTGATTTAAAAGTCGTAGATTTGTCCTAATTTATTCTTGAGTTATAATAGAGGGGGGCACAAAAAAAAAAAAAAATCAATCCAGGGTCCTCAAATGGCCCCTAAGCCAGACTTTGAACATCCTTGGTCTGAAGAGCCACATGCAGCTGCAGGCTTTTAATTTGGACAGACAGGAAGTGGAAGCGTCTGCGACTCACGTCATGGCTTGGTAAATGGCCTCGATCCCGTAGCGCATTGCGAACTCGTCCACTATTTCCTGCGCCACGTCGTCAAAGTAAAGTTTCCACGAATCGTCTCCTCTGGCCTCGGGGATCCGGACCGCGCCCTGACCCAGAACGTCGGTGGAAAAGTGGAACAGGTTCTGCAGCGGACAGAAGGAAAGCAATTCAGAACCGGAGGATTAGAACGAATAAAGCAAGAAAAACATGGAAGATGAGGGATTTTTATTCATTTGAAATTGTGTGGTGACACTGCAGACGGTTTTGGATTTTCTGATTATGGGATTATTGGTTTTGTAAGGCTGTAATAAGCTTATAACAAAATCCAAAAAATCTCTATTTGCTCCTACTGAAGAACGGAAACATGTTCAAATCTGATCACATCATGTACAGGACAAAACAAATATCTGGTCCTAGAAAACTGCTAAATATCATATCATCTGTTTTTAGTGAAGTTTGACAATAAGATCAGTTTTTAAAACAGAAATCTAAGTTTTACTGACATCATCTACATGGAAGATAAGTCATAAAACTGTTTACATGATGCAGTTTCCAAACGTAATAGAAAGTTTATTCTAAGGAAAAAGCGTAATAAAAAAAGTTGCGCATGCAGCAAGTGACAAACACAAGGTGGGAGATACATTAAATCAGCGTCTATTGATAAATTAAAAAGCCTCAGTGTAATTTATGACCAACATAAGTAACTTAAAACTCAACATTCTGTCCTTTTTTTTTTCTTAAAATTTTGAATTATTTCTCAATATTTAGACTTTTTTTTAAATTGACTTTTTTAAAAAAAATTCTGACTTTTTTGATGAATTCTGGCATTAATATCAAAAGTTTGACTTTTTTTCTAAATTCTGCTTTTATTTTTCAAAAATCTGACTTTCACAATATTCTGACTTTCTCAAAATTGATCATTTTATCAGAATTTAGACATTTTTCTCAAACTTCTGACTTTTTTTCTGAAAATTCTGACTTTTCCTCAGTGGCCCAAATCCTTCTCCGTGTCATGGAGATGCGTCTGAACGTTTCTCGCTGTACCTCGTGCAGGCAGGTATACTGGATGTGGTACGGAGCCACTTTCTCTTCCCCTTTGATCTCCACGTTGATTTGGAGGCGAATGGCTCCCGACACGGCCGACTTGTCCGTCCGCTTCTCTGTAGTCAAACACAAACGCATTCAGTCCTTGTTGATTCATAATTCAGCGCTGCGCCTCGGCTACGTGTTACACAAGATCTGTTAACTGTAATTACAGGTTATTAACATGGCAGCTCCACTTCAGGGAGTCTTTGTTTCTGCAGCGCTAATAGACGTCCTCTGGCTGCTAGTGAGCGGGACAATGGCGGCTCAGCCTGCTATTTGCCCTGACAGTGTCGTTATTAGGGGCAATTTTCACACGTCGGCAGAAGGGTTGATTTCCAGCTATCTGATTATCTCATGTTGTGAGGGACAAAATGGGAAGAAAGGAGAAAGAGGATAATGCTTTATGACTGATCATAGCCTGTTATAATCAGAGGTGGGGACTGCTAGCCACAAAGTTAAATCTAGCACTAAAGCTCTACACCAACAAGATATTTAGCAGAAGCTAATGCTACAATGCTACAACAACACAGTATTGTCATTTTTATTATTGCTAATCTGATTCTTATGTATTGTTTTTAACCCTAAGAATCTTTTGTTTTTGTGTGAACCTTTGCCGTTGCTGTTCTGGTGGACATATTTGCATTTTTCCACACGGTACTGACCCAGGTTGTACCAGACGTCCATTTCTCCGCTCAGCGTTCGAACTTCGATGATGCTCTGACCCAGGAAGTCATCGGACTCCCTCTTCAGACGCTGCTTCACTCTGGACTTGATGTCATCGTCTTCGTCCCAAACACGAACTTTGATGCGATCTGAAGAGTTGTGGCATTCGCTAAAGTAAAAAAAAGAAAAGATTCATTAAGAAATACAGACTTACCATGAAAAGAAAGAAAAATCTCTGCTTGGTCAGTTATTTCCAGTTCTAACAATGCATCTTGGCAATGAAGAAAATTTATTTGTTGGGTTAAAAAAAAACATTTCAAGGAAAATAATCATGCTTTCCAACAACATACGTTTCACTGCCAAAGGCGTTGTTAAAACAGAAAATAGATAAAACCTATTTTTCTTCATTTTTGTGTTTCTATTTCCAAACCAAGATGATTCTTTGCTCACAAGTGGAACTTTTCCTCCCAGACTGGGTTGAGGTTGCCGTAAATGGTCTTGGTCCTTTTCTTGGTCTTCCCCACCTGAACGGTCACATACGGGTCACTGGAACCGGTCTTATCTTTCGCCTGAAGTCCCTGCGCACAAACCACTGAAACAAAGACCAACATAATCGTACACAGAGTTTAAATCATGCAGACTGACGAGGTAAATCAATGTATTGGTCAGACCTGTGATGGTGATCTTGGCCGACCACTTTGACGTCCCGTCCAACACGCTCTGCTTGATGGTCTTCATTTGCTGAGCGTGAATGGCTTTGGTGACGACGAACACCTCCCTGATCAGCTCAAAGATCTCTGGTTTGTTCCTCTCTCTGATCTTCATCCTGTCTTTCATGGCCATGATGATATTCTGGGTTCGGTCTTCTGCTCCATGTTTGCAGCTTTTCTCAGCCGCACCTACAAATTCACAAAAAAATTAAAATGCTGGAAACATCAACTGACAGAATGTAATGCACCAACTACAATTGGAGGGCTAATCCGCTAATGTGCTAATAGTGGAGAAAAATTTACATTTAGAAAACAGATAGTGGATTTAGATTTCCCTAAATGTATGTTTTGGATAAATTCATAAGTGCTAATTTACTTGGCGTTTTGTAAACTTGGTTTTGCAAAAAACCGCTCACCAACGTTGATCACCAATGGTATTAGCTGTGAAGTTGTCAAATTATGTGCTAAATGTTAAATGTATGTATGATAAATTAATAGAAAAAAGAACGCAGTGCTTTGCTACATAATATCAACAACTAGATAAAAAAGTCAGGACAAAGTTTTAAGAAAAGATAGCAAGAGAAGTAGCTCATTTATGCTAAGCTGACTATGATAACTAACATGTAGATGTGCTGTGGAATTAGGTACGTTTTGGTTCAGTTTAAAGTATAAAAATGGCGACCAACACACCAACTCTGACAGATCGTCAGCGGAGCAAGTGCTTAATTAGCTAATCAACCACAGCTGTGTTAGCTTAGCTAATAGCAGCGGTAGCTAATCTACCACAGCCATCACTTATTAATAATAGCAAAATAAACATCGAGCCTAAAAACATACAACTATAACGGACTGAATGTTCTGTTATTTGTGTGGAAAATGTTCGAGTGTTTTTTGGTGTTGAATCCTGATGCATAAAGTGGTGGTGGTGTCAGTTGCTATGGCAACAAGTCTGGGTGTAGTGTAGCCGACACAGAGAGCAAGAAAAAATAAAAATAAAAGTGGATTTGAGTTGTTCTTAAATGGTTTTTCTGTGTTGGTTTTCCCTTCGCTGTGGCACACAGTACTAATGAATCATACCTACATTTACAGGTTTCAATTCGTTAGCAGCACAGCTGTGGACGGCATGTAAAAAAATCGTCTTTTTGCCCTGCAGCGTTGTGCGATTGCGCAAGATTTCCAGATGTAAACAATAACATGAAACTTGTCTGTACTCACGCTGTAAACAGTCTGCGTTAAGCAGCTCTTGGCACTTTTCATGGCACTTGACGCCGCACTCGGAGCATCGCATTCCTTGGCGGGCGATTCCCCACAGCAGCCCCTCACACTCATAGCAGTAAGTGGGAGTGGTGGCGGTCCACACCTCAAAGTTATGCGGCGTCGTGCAGGAAATGGGGTAGATGAGCGCCTGGAGGGTCTTCTTGTACACGTGGTTTTTCTACGAATAGTTGATCGTTTGTTTATGTAAAGTGGACACATATAGACGAATAAACAAACACATTTTTTTACTCATTCTTTGAAGCTAAATCAGACCAATTTTATTTTCATCAAGTCAAATCAGAAAGCAAGTGTAACTCCAGTTAACTCAAATGTGTCAGCTGACCAATGAGAAGCTTGTCCATGGAAACCCAAAAGACGGTTATCCCAGATACAGACCAAATGAATGTAAACTTTTGAATTATCCGGTTTCAACTGTAAAAATTTAAATGATTATTCTTTCTAAAAACTCGTACGCTGAACTGAAATAAAGGCAGATAAAATAAAAAACAGCAAAGTAGTTTTACTTACCAGCTCCTCGTCTTTGAATGAGGACCGTGCCGCCATGGCAGAGGCGATCCCTGCCTTCCTGGCTTGGACGAGCGACTGGACAGGGAAAATTTGCATAAGTTTGCATCCAGTAAACAAATTAATGTTCCACACACAAAAAAAAGAAAAACCCAATAAAGGTCCGTTTTTACTGCTGTAGCAGTTTGGAGTGATGGTGGTTAAAGGAGAGGTCAGTAGGGTTAGCACAGTTTGTTTTTCATTTTCTGTCAACTCCTTAGAGGAGGAAAAAAAATAAACATGTGAGTGTTGTTAGTTTTAAGTGGTTGTAGATTAACAGAAAATTTAGACCAGAAGTCCGAAACAGAACAACAGCACTTACTTACCAAGTAATTTTGGTTTAGTTTTTAGTGCAAATATCCTATTACACTTGAAATAAGACAAAATTAACTTGCAAATAACTCTAAGGCATAATAAAGGTGCTTGTTTTACGTCAATATCTCCTTAAAATGAGTTCCATTTGCAGATTATTTCACTTAAAACAAGTTAGATTTGCCATTTTATAAGTGAAATAATAATAACCAGACTAAAATCTTATTACCTAAGAATTATTTTGTGTAAAAAAAAAAAAAAAATGTAATGAACATTTTTTTGTATAGTCCAGACTTAGGTTGCTAGGAGACTGGTGGAATTCCGCTAGGGTTGCTAGGTAACGGGTAGAGTATTTCACTTGTAACTAAATATTTTTGTAAGTGAAATAATCTGCCAGTACTAGAACTTTTTCATCAATATCAAGGAATTATTTGCTTAAAACAAGCTCCTATATCTTGCTGGAAAGTTACTTATAGGTTAGTTTTGTCTTATTTTAATTGAACTAAGATATTTTTACTACAAACTAGACCAAAATACTTGGTAATATTTCATGACTTTGCAACGTGAACTGTGTTAGTGCCCTGGAGTTTCTAACTAACAGAAGTGAGGAAAGCCACAGGGTGAGGGAATGATTGGTGAACAATATTCAATTGATAATATGAAGCAGGAAGAAAAAAAAAAAATCACCCAGGACCAACAGGGTGCATGCATGTTTCTACTCAGATTAAACCGGTGCACCATGCTGCTAATGTTTTGTTACCCTCTACTTGATATTTTTATCTATTTTTACCTCAGCAGGAAAAGGAGAGGGGCATCTCTGTCTATAACTTACCATAGCCTGACCAGGAAGAGAGAATGCATTCAAGAGAGTTGTGGGGGAATAGTTTCAGGTTTAGGAGAGGAGGGAGAGAAGAATTAGCATTCATTTTTCACTACACACATTTGTTTAAGTTACCACCCTTTGATAAACTTACATGTTGAAGATCATGTAGTACATAGAAGTCATAAAAGTATGTTTTTGTCTATATCGAGATATTTATTTCTGGTTTCAAAGTTGTGCCCTTTTGACGTTTGTTCTCAGGTGGAGATGCTACTTTTTCATCCTGGAGAGACCATCATGTTTACATTTCTACATGCAAATGTGAACTGTTTCCTTTCACATTTGTTTTTAGCTAAAAAGGGCTTTCACAGAAGCTCTTTGTTTTTGAGAGAGTTTTAGGTAGATATTTCTAAATTTGCCATTTATGATATGTTTTAGAATCCCAATCTCCCAACACATATTCTTGTGATTTTGTAAACATATCATGTGTTAACTTCTAGGATAATTTAATAAGTAGATTTTAGTGCATAGATAGCATGCTAAAACTAATATGCTAGGCAAACATACAAATATATATATTATGTTACAATAATTAAACTATTAAAATAGGAAAAACTGTATATTTCAGTTTTAGTAATTAATAGAAATATACTTAAAAACATTAGAATATGGACTAGAAGTATATTTTTAGCACACTATTTGATTATACTCAAGTATATTCAGAAAATTAACTTAAAATATACTACTTTTTGTTCTGGTCCACCAAATTTCTGCATAAAACTTTGAACATCCTGCCATTTTCCTTCCCCATTAGACATCATGAGATACTTTTTGTTGTTTTGTGTTAGAATTTCCAATAAAACACACCGAAATTAAAGTTTGAGACACGTAAATACACACAAGGCAAAGTAAGAGCTCAGCAGTAACATCTGTCGGTTTCACAATGAAAAAAAACTTGAAGCTAAAACAAACAAGCAAACAACATAACATGACATAAAAGTGAAAGAATGAGTGAACGGTACTGACCACGTCGCTGACCAGGGGGATGGGCTTCTTCTTACGCAAGTCTGGCATGCTGTCGATTCCATACAGACCAGATCCACCACTGCCAACATAATGAAGGCAGAAATTCATGAAACACAGAAAATTTACACTGTATCTGCACTGGTACCACAAAGTCCTTCCCTCCTAGATAAAGCATTCAAGTTGTGATCAGTAAACTTGTAATAACAAGGTAAAACTTACCCTGGTTTAACCCAGGCCTGTCTGGTGTTGGGCTCCACATCTCTGACCTGTGGGAATATTTTAAAAATTTTAGGCTGAAGACATTTTGAGAGGAAAGGAGAAGCAGTTCTAGTTGAGCTTAACCTCTCTGATGTCACAGAAAAAACTCATTAAGTTATTAAACTCAATAACTGTACATATGGTGATGGTGAAAAGGAGGAAAAGAACAAAAATGTACTTTATTTTCCCACAGTGGGGACAGACAAACGATAGCATGCAAATCCACACAAAGGTCAAAATATAAAAATATGAAGACTCATGACATTATCGGTTGTTGACATCGGCCCAGTTTTACTTATCGGATCGATACCAATATTTTAATGCAGATATTTCCTAACCGGCAGCATTGGTGGTAAATGCGAACAAAACAAATCAAAACATAAAACACACACAACCAATTTTGTTTTTATTTTCTAAGTAACGAGTAAAAACAAAAACAACAAGGCCACAAAAAACACATTAGGAAAGAAACCTAGATGATTAATTAAACAGAAGGCTGATATTTTATGTGTAACCTGATTTTCTTCTCTTCCAAACTCTGAAAAAAGAAAAAACAGATCATGGATAATATAAATTACATAAAGTAGTTTAAATTATCTTTTTAAAAATTCAGGTGCATCAGATTCTACGCTTTGGTCAATTGCGATTTTTTTTGCTGAAATGCGATCTTTTATTCCCACATCCAGATTATCCAAAAATTAAATCTTCAAAAACTATAAATTAGATTAATTAAATCAATAAAACCAATTAATACCTAACCCTAATGGCTGGCATTGTTATTAAAGTTAGAAAGAAGAACCTGAAGGCTTTTTTAAAGATACCTGGGATGAATTCGTCTTGAGATTGAGATCCCTGAGATCCCTGAGATCCCTGAGACCCGTAGGAACCCTGAGTGGATCTGGAGAGTCGACGATGTGTCTGTCTTTTTTCTCTCAATATGCGCTGAAAATTAGCAATTCGCTCTCTGTGGCTGGCATCAGTTGGTTTCGCTTTGTCTCCCTCAGCAGGGGGGCCATTTTCGCTGATTGGCTCCAGAAGACTTTTCGGCCGTACTGCAGGACTGTGGTTTGGGGTTACGTCAACGCTGGACAACTCTCCACTGCTCTCCACAGTTTGTTGTGCCAACTCCAATGAGTTATACTTAGTTGGAGTGGGACACTCTTGTGGAGAGACTGGTGTATTGTCATGTGTTTGACAAGTCCCACCGTCCTGCATTGCAGAGGTAAATTGGTGAACCTCCTTCTCATTGGGTTCACTGTCTCGTCCAATTGACGATGGAGACAAGGGAGAGTCAGTAACTCCCTCATGGTTGGGCACTTCAAACTTCCTCATTGCCCCTTTCAAAGCAGACTTAAAAGTGACCACAGCCTCGCTAAAGATTGTTTCATCAACCTTGTCGATTGGGGTTTTGGGTGTGGTCTCCGAATCTATCTCAGAAGATGTTGGTGATAATGATTCCAGTACTTCCTCTCTGGAAAGGCTCTGATCTGTCCATTCCCTGTCTAGGCTCTCAGCAGACCCCAGATCAAGAGTATCCCCAGATGATGGATATTCATCGCAGGGCGAATGATGTTCCGGGTAACTGTCATCGCAATCTGTCAACAGCACGGTAGAGCAGCTCAAGCTCCTCGATGGCTCGCTGTCGAGGTCGTTTGCGCAAGCGTCCGTTGTGTGGTATCCAGAACTTCGGGAAAATGGGCAGTTTGCAGCGCAGTCACAGTCCAGGGTTTCCTCCTCAGCTTCATTGGTTGACGTCCTCCTTCCAACCTTACTCGCAGAACTTGAGGAAGAGTTGTACTGCTGTCCAAACAACAGAGCAAGGTGTTCAGAACTGCTGTTTGGGGAAGATCCCACTGCAACACATCGTGGTTCCTTCTTCCAAACGTCTTGGCCACAAGAGGAGATGTCTTCTTCACTCCAACGCCAGATATTGCATTCTGTGTCACCAGAAGAAAAACCTGCTTCATGGTAGTTTGAGCTGTGAGACGATGACAGAGAGCTGGTACTTTGGTAGTTCTGTCCACAATGACGCTCCAGGTGGCAGAGTTCAGGATTTGAACTCTGCTCCAAGTTGCCAAACCTAAATGGACGAACAACATCATCAGTTTTGTTGTCTTCTTGCCGATGTTTAGTTGCTCTAGAGCCTGGCTCTTCCCCATACATTGTGTTATCCAGCAGTGGACTGGGATCTCTCTCGTGGAGACACATGACAGCGTTCTGTCTGCCCAGACTTCCTCGTCTGATGCGTGTCGTTTGAGGAAACGGACTCTGATGAGGTGCAGCTGACGCTCCGCAGTACAGCTCCCCTATTTCACTGAGCACTGCGTCGACACAACAGGTTACTTCGTCCACTGAGCCACGCACGGATGTTAAATACTGCCGCAGGTCGGATATTTCCTCCTGGATCTTATTGATACCTTTCAACTCTTTAAGGATGTTCTCCACTATGTTACCAGAACTTTGCCCTGCTTCCTCAACTGACATCTTCTCCTGTGCATCATGTTTGGGATCATCCCCAGCTGCACTGCCATCTTGACTCTGAGATACTCTCTTTTCCCCATCTGAGGCTATGCTAGCTCTGTTGCTGGGAGAGTTGACTGGTGAAACATCATAAGGGGGATTATCTTCCAGCCCCAGCGGCTTTCTGTGCAAGCTTTCTCCCAAGTCTGGGCTCTTTGAGCTCTTCGACTGCAGCTCTTGCCTTTTTGGGGAGACTTGAAGTGGATTTTCATCTTGTCCACCAATCTGCCCTTTGGGAAACATTCCTGGGAGGTGGAGCCTGTTGTCAACTGGTCCAGCGCATGGGAAAACAGCTAGATCTGTGACTGCGAGTGGCTACAGTAAGTCTTTTTTGTTGATGTTAGAAGGGAAAAAGAAACATGATTTCAGTAGTTTTTTAGGTAATCATGATCATACAACCAACAATCTATTGCTTCTCCTGGCAATTTCATTGTTTAGTTTAAGAACTATAGAAAGAAACTATAGAAACTATATTACATAAACAGAAATTACAGCTAATCTAAGTTGTGATTTTTAAAGAACAAAAAACAGATTTACAGTTGAAATCAGATATCTGCACACTTTATAAAAAGATTGTCTTCCCTCCCTTTCTAATATTATATTTAATTAAATCTCCTAAAAATTAGCTACAGTTAGACTATTAGTTGTTATTCTTATACTAGCCAAATGTCAAAATTTATAAAATGATGTCACACAAAACAATTCACGGGTTTTTATATGGAAAGTAACTCAAAGATTGAAGGACTTTCTTGTCCTTTAGCCTCATAAGTAATTTAGAGAAAAGCTTTGGGTCATTGTTCATTCAGAAGACCAAAGATGTTTTATTCAGCAGGTTTCTCCATAATACCGCCTATTGTCACAATAGAGATGTGAAGTACCTTCTTTTCTCCAAATGTGTGATTTAGTCACTGTGTAGATGCTATTCATATGCAGATGTCTCTTAAAACGAAGGTATTAGCTGGTTTTTCATACTGATTTTGAAGGAATGGCTTCTTCTTTAAGGAGCGGTTTTTCAGTCCATGTTGGATAGGAAACTTTGGAAAATGCCAGTTTCTTAATAATCAACATATTTACAAGGTTTTTTTGCTTTGCTTCACAGAACCTGCCTACTTCCTGAACTCTGACCGATGTGTTAAAATTGGTTGAAAATATGTGTCTTTTTAAACAGTCTACATAAATGTCTGGTTATTTCCACACTAAGAGCAGAAAAATGAAAGATTTACTAAAATATAGTTCCACTTGTTGTTTTACAGACAACTGAAGGATCTATTTTAATCTGAGAAACAACTACAGTCTTTACAGTTCAGAAATCAGACAAACGTTTCTGTTTTAAGTGACTTCCCAGCTAAATTTGTGGCAGCAGCTGCTTAGCTGTCTGTAATTAGGAGCTCTGGAGAGGCGGAGCAGCAATTAGTCGACAAACCGATTCTTAATCCTGCAGTTACGTCAATCATTCAAACACCAACCAGCTGCAACAGCTGATCACTCTGAGATTAACGGACGATAGGAAAACTAAATAAAACCTGATTTAACGGCAGATGATTTAGTTATTTTCTGTTGGAGAGTTTTAGTTATGGAAGGAAGGAAGAAAGAATGAGAGGAAAGAAAGAAGGAGGGAAAGGAAGAAGGAGGGAAAGAAAGGATGAATGGAGGGAAGAAAGGAATGAAAGAAAAAGGAAAGTAATAAAGAAGGAAGGAAGAAAGAATTATGAAAGGAAACAAGTAAAGGAGAAAGGAAGGAAAAAAGAATGAAGAAAGCAATGAAGAGATGGATGAATGGAAAGAAAGAGGGAAAGAAGTAAGAAAAGGAGGAAAAAATGGCAAAAGGAAGGAAGAAATAAATGTAAGAGTGGTAAAAGGAGGGAAGGGCAGATAGAGTCAGAAAAGTCAGAATTCTCAGAATAAAATAATTTTTCTTATTTCTTGGTCCCGATCCCTCAGCATCACTCTCCTTATGAATCACGCTGAAGGCAGTTTGGTTTTCTGAAAACTAAATTCAAGCTGATACGAACATCAAAAACAAATCTGAGTTTTAAAACAAGAGGAAGGAAACATTTAAATCTACCTTAAACAAAAAAGCTGTCCTTGCTTCGACGTTTTCAAATTTCAGGGAACGAATCAAAAGCCAAATATTAACTGTGCCAAAAACACCAATAAGTAAATATTTAAATACAGACCTTACCTTGTTGGGAATAAATGAAGGTCAGAACCTGTGAAATCTCTTCTGTTGATTTGCTCGACGTGTTGCTACATTTCATCCGATTTAACAGCTACAGCTTTAATTTAAGCCACTAAAAGGAGAAGAATGATGGGAGGAGACGGCGTTTTCCTCAGAAAGTCATCCTGGATTCCCTCCCACCGCATTCAATGCCGCTCCTCTTCCTCTCTCTCCTTATTTTCTGCCTAATTTCCAATCTGAGGCTGAAACGCAGCAAATTCTTCCAATGTAGCAAAGGATGCATCTTCAGCTTAAACATATTCCCAACATCAACATGTGGAAAAGCCCAAACCTTTCTGGTCGACTTAATATCAATGGAGTAGAGCTGATCTGTTCACTGTTTTTTGGGTTAACTAATAAATAACTAGATAAATAAAAAGGTGCTTAATAGGAGGTTTTTCTGCATTATTTTTCCCTTTGCTGTGGCGCACAGCACTGAATTAATAACACCAACATTTCCAGGTGTCATTTGGTTAATAGAGGTGCTCTGCTGCTGCAGCGTTGAGTGCATGCGTGAAATTTCCATGTGTAAACAACGACATACAGGGCATCCATCCTGTAGCAGCTGAAATATGCAACCTCTGCCAGCGGTCAGTCTTTTTAAAAATAATAACTACTTAAGACTTATTGTAAAAATGGTATTTGACAGGAAAACTAGACAGAAACTTCAAACATTCCCATTCATTTTAGCAAATGGTGAAACACCAAGAGAGGTTAAACTCAACCAGAATGTCAAAGCGTTGCAAAGTGTATTGAGTACATCTTTGTGTATTGTGTTGGGAAAAGAAGTCATAAAGTAATCGACTGAAAGATGATGAAGTTTTTACCTCCCGAAGCTGAACTCTCACTTTGTTGATGGCTTTCAACCAGCGAACTCTAGACGGGGAGAAAGGCAACGGCTGGCCACCATCATGGAACCTGAGATGGAAAGTTAATATCCATCTTAGTGGAAGACCCTTCCACTTTCAATAAGAGAGTAGAAACTCAAACCAGAACGTTACCTTGGGAGTTTCGACGCTTCTTTTTCTGATGTGTCACTCTTCAAACCCGACAGTAATTCATTGGACTGAATGTCTAGGTCCTTCTCGCTGCCAGTCGAGTGTCCGTTGGTGGGAGGCCCGGTGGGTCGCGGCTGGCCGTTGGTGGACGGGTGCAACCCAGTACTATGGTAGAAGTGGAAAGACTCTTCCAGTTCGGAGCCGCCAGTGCTCTCATGGCCGGTCTCGCTTAGCTGCGAGCTGGCCTGGCTCAGGTTCCCAGACGACCCGAAACGATTACTTTCCACCGGACTACAGTTGTGAGAGAGGAGTGAGGGAAACATTCAGAAACTGACGGGACATTTTTTCTTACCTTATTGTTAAATCAGATAAGTGGGGACTAATAAATCATAGCAGTTGAAAGTACAGTCGACCCCTGATTTTTTGGAGATTTTTCTGTGGAATTTAAAACCTAATCGCATGGGTCCACTGTAATATTCAAACCTCAAAACAACTTAGCTAGCTTAAATAAATCCCACTTACCTGCTACAAACCATGGACACATAAAGTGTCAATTTAACAACAATCTCTCCAAAGTATTCGCTGGGTTACTACACACACACCACATAAATCCTTAAATTAGATACCCAACCTTGCTGCTGCATGTTGGAAATGGTAAAAACTGCATAGAGATGGTGTATTACGCACTGGTGTGAGGAAAACAAGGATGATTATTTGCACAATTGCTTCTGCATATTTTCTTTCTGTTTCCTGCGTTAAATAAAATCGTCCAGACAAAGAGCTGAATGTTTAAAATATGCAGACTTAATCTGTGTGTTTGATGTCACAGCTATTATATTTAAGAGCAGACATTAATTGTTGGGATAAAACAGATTAATCATAATGGCAACAGCAGAAGAACATATAGTTGGAACCATTTACACTGTATAAAAAGACTGAATGACATTAATCAAGATTTTTTCTGTATTAGGTCACTTGGGGCTACCAAAAGTATGTTTGCCAAAATATTAGAATAATTTATCTTCCAAATGATTATGAACGCCCCATCAAATGGGCTACAAAGTTACTTCAGTACAACAAAGTTAATATTTTGGAGTGACTGTTTTCCTCCAAAAATTATAGTCAAAGCTAAAAACTTTGAGTTTACTGAACAGCCAACCAGTTCAGTGAGAAAGAATGGGACAAAATTCTAGCAAATTATAGTGAAAACCTATGTGGAGCAGTTCAAAAAGTAATTTGTACCAAATAATAAACAAATACCAATACTAACCCTACTGATGTTGAATACTAAATGTATTTAAACTTCAGTCTTTGAATGAAGTAAAAGGAAAATCTCAGTTTTACCCTGGCAATTAACAGCCAAAAACAGATTTCATAATTATAACAGACCTAAAAATTTACGCTCAAAAAGTAAGGGAAAAAATTTTATATCTTTTCATACAGTGTAAAACGGTTTCAACAATGGATTTGATCAAGTCAGAACTCCATAGTCAGACAAAACATTGTAGTTCTTGACAAAACTAAATTTCCAAATACAGGCAGAAATCAGTCTACATAATTTCTCAGATGTCTTCCTTATTCTGGTGTAAATTGATTTGGAGTTCTGTTTTGAGAAAATAAAAAAAAAAACTGCGGAGTCAGACACACCAACAAATTCACCACCACACTATGCAAGAGACAATGGACTGCAGAGCTGGACAGGGAATACATTTTTAAAAGCTGTCAATGCAGCATGAATGGTGAAGGGGGATACCATTGATTATGCTTTTACTGGCCTTTTTTCAATCAATAGATCCTTCTTGGATTGGTTGTCCAGCTGCACTCCTGCGGCAGAACCTGCAGAGGGGTCTGTTTCTAGAAGCCTTTCATTCTCCGTTAAGGTCTGGGATGCTGTAGGATCTACATCAGGAGCGGAGATGCAAATCTGGGGGTTTACTATGTCATCTGCAGAACCTACCAGTTCGGTTTTATGGGGGTCTGGTGTTGAAGCCTTTTGTGCACTATTTGTTTGACCACTTGTTGGCTTGTTGACAGATTGGGGTTGAGATGTTGTAACCTGGGAAGCTGGAGACTTTGGTGGTACTGCCTGCCATGGAAAACTAATTTTTGCCCCAAACAATGATGTTGTTGGCTCTTGTTTCCCTGTGACGCTTTTTTCTTCGTGAAACAAGGTTCCAGAAAAGGATTTTAGTCCTGATAATAGACCACCGGTACCTTCTGTTTGAGGAGATGATGAAATAACTGATGGCATAGCAGGTGAAAATAACGATCCAAGGGATTTTCCTGCATCACTCTGTGCAGATATAAAACCCAAGAAAGACTTAGTTTGAGATTGTTCAGCACCACTGGAAGGTTGATCAGTTGGGATAGCTTTACTAGCATCCAACTGAGGAGGAACTGACTTGACATTTTCATTAGTGTTGGGTTTTTCTTCAATGAACATTGGTTTCTCATGTATTACTTGTCTATCTGCAGTTGTCATTTCTTGCTCAGTCTTTTCTGGCTGACTAGTATGTTCTTTTGAAGTATCTATTGACTCACTCACTCCAGTAACCTTTGGACAAGATGCATCAGATGCCTGTCCATTACTGCTACCGTTTGTTACTTCTGTTTGATGCATTTTCTGAGTTGTACTCTCACACATAGGCAGAGTTACTTCTGGTGAGACGTTGTCATTTTCCGACTGTGAACCTGGTTTTGCAGTTGCGGTGGTAGATGTTGCAAGAGTGGTAGAGGTACTAGCAATTGTTGCATCACTACTGGCAGTGGTACCAGTACTGGTAGTAGTAGTAGTGGCAGCAATACTGACATTTTCTGCAGTAGTAGCATCTGTAGAAGTATGGTCAGCTGCAGCAAGAGTTGCAGTAGTAGCGGCAGTTGTAGTAGTAATGGCAGTAGTAGCAGGAGTTACAATAGTAGCGGCAGTTGTAGCAGTAGTAGTAGTAATGGTAGCAGTAGCAGGAATCGCAGTAGCAGTAGCAGGAGTAGCCAACCTCGGCTTAGCTGGCACTGGTTCAGGGGGTTTAGGCGGTTGTCTTAAACCACCAAACAGAGATCCACCTATGCCTCCCAGTAAAGATGCTCCAGCTTGTGGTCCTGCAGCCTGCCCGGTAGGGCCACTAAACATTCCTCCAAGCAGAGAACCGCCTGGCTGTGAAGTCGCTCCTGCCCCTGCACCTCCAAACATCCCGCCCAGAAGTGATCCACCACTCGAGGCAGCTAATGGTTTGGCAGCGGATCCTCCTCCAAACATGTCACCTAATATCGACCCCCCAGTGACAGGTGCTGTGGTCTGAGGGCCAGACTGTGGAGTAGCTCCTTTGAATAAGCCTCCTAGTAAAGATCCACCTATTTGGGGAGTTGTCGATTGAGTATTAGATCCTCCAAAAAGTCCTCCCAAAAGTGATGCCCCAGTCTGACCTGTAGGAGTTTGTCCAAAAGGCAAGTTTTTCTGCTGTTGCGTTGGTTGAGAGCCTTCGGTAGGAGCAGACGCAGGCTTAAACAGAGAAGACATAAAGCCAGTAACAGCATCTGCTGCTGAATCAATGGAAGACTTGTCTGGTTCTGGAGGTTTTTGCTGTGTCTCAACTGCAGGACTTACTGTCGAAGGATCTACTTTTTCCTCTTCTACTTTAGGAGTTGCTAAATCTTGAGTTGCACTAATTTTAAGTTCAGATTGTGGCTGTGTGCTTGATTCTAATTCTTTAGATTGGTTATCTTCAGGTAAAGATGCTGACTTTTCAGTACTTGGGCAATTATCTGTCATATTGGCATCAGTTGCTGATGCACTGATCTCAGGACAAGGGGTTTTACCCTCAGGTTGCTGTTGTGTTTCCTTCTGCTCAGTGCTTTGGGCAGCAGAATCAATTACACCTGTTTCAACAGCGGCAGAAGTTGTGTTGTCAGAACTGTTATCAGTTTCTGTAGGTGCTGTAGGTTGCACAGACCCACTAAATACTGTAAGCACACCTTTACTAGAGGCATCATTAGCACCAACGCTTGGTAAAATACCACCTAGAAAAGATGTGCCAGTTTGTGAAGATGATCCATCTAAAATCCCTCCCAGTAGAGAGCTTTTATTTTGAGTTGTTGAACTTATCTGAGACACTGTAGGTGAGGGTGCTGTGCCTCCAAAAATCCCACCCAAAAGAGATGTTTGAGATCCAGCAACCTGAGGACCAGATCCACCAAATAAGCCTCCAAGTATTGACGGCCCCGTCTGTGATCCTGCAGTTTGAGGAATAGACCCTCCAGTCTTTGTTGGACCAACCTGAGATACAGGTGGAGATGCAGAGCCTCCAAATAAACCACCAAGTAATGATCCTCCAGTCTGAGAAATAGTAGTTTGAGATGAGGACCCTCCAAACATTGCCCCCAACAGTGAACCTCCAGGCTGGGAGGAAGGCTCAGGAGTAGAACCTCCAAACATGGAGAACAAACCTTTGCCTGGTGGCTCTTTCGAGCCTGCAGATGCTGACAAAGATCCTGGAGGTGAAGGTCCTGTCTGGCTGCTTGCAGCCTCAGGGCTCGGTGCAGAAAATAAGGAAAGCAACCCTTTGCCTGGACCTTCTGAGCTAAATCCTCCAGAAGGTTGGGGATGTGGGCCTGATCCAGTGAGCATCGAAAGCAAACTAGGAGCTGAAGATTCACTAGTGGTTCCAACATCCTGGGGTGCCGTTGCTGCACTGGTTTCCTTAGACATTCCAGCAGGCTCTGATTTAGGTTTGTCAGATGAAACTTCCATTTTTGTAATTGGGGCCTCTTTGTTACTGGATACTGTGGTACTCAAAGCAATGTCACTTGGCATGCTAGAATGCAATTCACCTGAAACACTGGTAGCTCCGGTCTCTGAATGACCTATCTCTTGACAATGGCTGCTGGAATCAGGTATTTGTGATAATTTTTGTTGTTGGGGTTCTTTGGAACCAATTGATGAGTCGTGAGTTTGTTGTTGTGGTGACACAGTTGCTGGTGTAGAGGGAATATTTGGTGTTTGAGAATTTGTTGGGCCACTAAACATGGAAAACAAATTTTTTCGTGGACTTTCAGTGGAGCCAGATAATCCACCTAGCAGACCTCCAAGAACAGAAGCAGCAGTCGGCTCTTGAGGTTGAGAGGGTACTTTTGGTGTAGATTGTGCCTGAGGCTCCTGCCGTTGCTGTGTTTGTGACTGAGGAGCTGCTTGGTGAGATGGCGTGGTCGGTGGCTGAGGTTGTTGAGGGCCAGCATCACTGAACACTGAAAACAGTCCTTTCACTGTCCGTTCTGATGAACTTGATGACCCTTGTAAAAGTCCCCCAAGAAAAGATTCTGTTTGAGGTTGAGATCGTTGGGTGCTTGGCCCACCAAACATTGACATAAATCCTGTAGATGGAGGATCTTTTGGAGGAACAGTAGGCTTTTGTGAGGATTCAGCATTCGGCTTGGTATGGCTAGGGGGTTGAGGGGTTGTTGATCCTCCAAACATTGATAACAGACTTTTACCAAATGTTTCTTGTTGAGGAGGCTGTTGAGCTGCACTTGGTGGATCTGTTTGAGGTGTGGATTCTGGTTTAGGAGCAGCCTGTTGAGGACTTGGCCCCGTAAACATTGAAAAAATACTTTTACTAAATGATTCTTCCTGTGGAGCACTAGCTTGTGCAGACGTCTGTGGTGTTGATCCAACCAGCATATCGCCAATGGACAATCCAAAAAGTCCACCAGATGGTCCAGATGGTTTATTTCCTGCATCCTGTTTTGTTTGCCCTGCAACTTCTGACTTGCTAGTTTCAACACCTTTGGGTAAATTAGAAGAGAAAACCTCTGACATACTTCTACCTGGTGGCTGGCTCTGTGTTGGATGAGCTGTACCAGACTGGTCACCTGTTTGTTGTCTTACTTCACCTTTTGATTTAGATGTAGATGAAAGTGAACCCTCTGTAACACTCTGTTTCATTTGCTGTTTTTGTGGTGGAGGTGGGGAGGGCTCAGTACTAAACAAGCTGCCAATTGAACCAAAGAGATTTGACACACCTGTACTCTCTTTATTTCCAGCGGCATTGCCAGAAGTAGCGCTCCCAGTCTTGCTTTGAAGATTAGGAGATGGCTGAGAAGATAACTGGATATCTGGTTTAATTTCATCCACGCCTACAGCAGATTTGAGAAAACCCATAAAGCCTCCCTGTGATTGTTCGGGTGGTTTTTCACCTTTTGTATCCACTGGCTTATCAGTTGCAAGCGTAGATTGTGCTGGTTTATTAATAGATTCTTTTGATGCAATGGGTACAGTAGCATTGGGTTTTGTTGTTGGTGGGGATGCTTGCTGTACCATTGTAGTCTGACGTGAAAGTCTTGGTTTATGTGAAGTCGTACTTGAGAGTGTTGAGGGCTGGGTGACCTGAGCAACTGAGGGAACTGTTGGTAAAATTCTACCCTGCGAAGTTGTTTGTTGTTTATTACTTTCTGAAGGGGCAACAGCAGCAAAAGAGTCTTCTTTGATAATCTTAGACTTAAGATTTTGGAGGCCTGATGACAGAATGTTCTTAGTTTGTTTCCCACTAGCTTGATCAGAGTACATCTCCCCATGTTTTTTCACATCCACTTGGGATGGTTTGGTAACAAAAGATGATATCAGGGAAGAAATCTTTTTGACCTGCCGATTGGGGAATTCTTCAGCTTGAGACACCCGTTTTCTCCATTCAACCTCGGAAACATCATCTACATGTTTCACTGTAACAGCAGTAGAAGAACGCCGCCGTTGGCTAGGTTGATAGCATTTGTTAAGGATCTGATGATTTAAATTCTCAACAGGAGTAGAGTTTAAAGAAACAGAAACTTTCTGAGCAAGCAATTTCTTTACGTCATGGTTGTTCCAATACAGGCTGGTGTGGTCTCTTTGATGGCATGAAAGATCAATAATATCTTGGTAGTGATCTTGATAGCCATATGAAGTTTGTCTTGGATCAACTCTTACTTTGTTTAATCTGTATGACGCAAAATCCACGCCTTGCTGCCCTTGAGACATAAATGAATTTTCAAACATTTCGGTGAACTGCTGGAGATTTAAATTCATGATCTGGTTTCCTTTTCTGTATGCAGCAGATAAATCCAGGGGAGCATTGAGAAGTTGAGGATTGCCATGACTTTCACCAGGAAGCCAAAGAAGCTCATCCTCATTGTAAAGTGGAATTTTAAAACCACAGACCAGGACCATTTCATTGTGTAGCCAAGCACTGGGTAGACTATCTAAAGTCTGTCCATTGTCCCATGATTCACCTTCTGGTGTACATGCATACACATATTCACCTGCTGCGTCTGTAAGTAAGGCATAAATATACTCATGGTCTGTGTAAACAAAGTACCCACAGTCGCCATCCTCTGCTGGCCACCACATCCCTTGCTCCAGAAGGGAAAGCCATTGCTGATACCATTCAGCATCTTCAAGGTACAGCGAGTTTTCTGTATCAACATTTGTACCTGCCGAACAGTTTCTATTTGAGTTAAATTGACTATACTGACTTAACTTGCTTGTGTGAGCATTTTGTGCGTTTTCCCTTTCCATTGCATGTTGCCAGTTTGCTGAGTAAGACAAAGTTGGTGCGTTTTCCTCATAATAGCCTTCATGATACAAGACTCCATTCAAGCTGTAAGAACTACCATCATTAAACGAATGCCATTTCCCAAATTTTGCATTACTGTGGTTAGTTGTTAAGTTCAGAGCAGCTTCTTTGTTAGATGAACATGCAATATTTCCTAAGTCTTCATGACTGTTCCATAACTTTCTTTGGGGGTATTCATTTCCTGGTCCTTCAAATGAATGTGATACCAATGGTTTCTCATGATGTGCAATATCTTGCCAAGGAATGTCGTTCACTTGGTGATTAATATTTGAATAGCTGCAGTGAAGTGTAGATGCAGGCAATGGCATGCCTTCATAGTTTTGTGTGTAACCTTGATCTTCTCCTTGAAAGTTGTAGTTTAAAGACTCATTCTGAAACTGCTGCCAAAGAGCACTTTCACGGATCCACTGGTTTTCATCGTATGATGGACTAATCCCATACTCAGAAAAATTACCTTGGTAAAGGTTCTGATTTGTCACCCCAAACAAAGAGGGAACACTTCCACCTTTAAAAGAGTCTAGGGTCATGACTGGAGAAGTAGTACAGCTCTCAAAATGGGAGTGAATATTTCCTGTGCTATAAGCTATTGGGTTATTTGAAGGAAGAGAATGAGAGAAGTGTAGCTGAGATAGATTACCCGTGCTAAATGAATAGTGCGTTACCTGACTTTGAAGAGATCTTGCAAAAGCAGCTGAAGTTCGCAGATCTAGACTCTCATTGTGAATGGCCACAGGTGTGCTAATTAAAGCATGCCTACTCTGTCCTGGAGTCAAACAAATTGGAGAAGATCTTTCCACCCTGTCATTTGCAAAACCTCTGGTACTACTTTTTATCAAATCTGAAGATAATCCCGTTGTCTTGGCACACTGTGTTGATTGCTCTACATCCTGACCAATCTTTGCTTGCTTGAAACAAGAGTTTTCAGTTGCATTTTTGCTAAACAGCCCTGACAAAAAACCTTGCTGGGCAGCACCATGAATCATTTTATCTTTATCTACTGAATGAAGGGCCTGGTCTTGGTGTGGTGTTGTCTTTGCAACTGTAGACACGTCCCTTTCTTGTATTGATTTTTCTGCTGATTTCTGACAGGTCGGGTCTGTACTTTCTGGTGTTTTATTTAACTTGTTGAACAACCCAGAAAGCACTCCCGATTGACTTGCCATCTCTGTCTGGGTTGGGCAAGGCTGTCTACAAGGCACTTTGACTTGCTGATTTACTTGAAACTCCTGGGTGCTTTTGTGTGGCTGTTGCTGAGAAACATTTTCTGAAGAGGATTTAAATAGTCCAGAAAACAGTCCAGTTCCTTGAGCGGTTTGAGTTGTGCTATGTTGAGGCTGATTTTGGTTAGAAATTGGGAAATCGCTTTCTCTTGGCTGCTCATTACTTGATTTACTAGGGGAAATCCTATGCTGTTGTGCTGATGGTTGGTTTTGTTTATTTATGCTGTCAGCTGAGGAAAATTTGAAAAGACCAGATAAAAGACCACCTTGTTGCGAAGGTTGCTGAGGTGGAACGGTTTGTTGTCGAATGAAGCCTGGTTTAGAGGTTTCTTGTACTTCTTGCTGGCTCATTGTTCTGCTCCTCATGCCTCCACTTAGTCCCTGAGTTTTCTGCACATTGCTGGCTTGTTGATGTTGATCGCTGCCAGAGTGAGGAATTGTTTGATAATTTGAAGTATTCTCAGTGGAGGTAAACTTTAGTAAGCCAGACAGCAAGCCTCTTTGTTGAGGTTGAGGTTGTACTTGCTGAGTTTCGCCCGATGTCTGCTGCTGTCCAGGGCTACTGCTGCGTATTTCCCTTTGCCTTTCAGCCTCAGGTGGCTGCTGCTGTACATTTTGTGGTATATTTTCTGTCGATGAAAACTTCAATAGTCCTGAGAGAAGGCCACCTTTTTGGGGAGTGGTGAAACTTTGTTGGGAGCTAGAGTGTGAGGGAATATTGCCTTTTGGTGATGGACTGCCAGACAAGTCACTACTAGAACCAAGATTAAGTAGTCCAGATAGAAGTCCTTGTTTGGGTTGACTAGAGCCGATCTGAGAAATGTCTTCGGCTGAGCTGCCTCTCAAAGGTGTTGTGCTAAAATGCTGAGATCCAGGCTGACTAGGGTTTTGTGGCGTTCTTGTTGGTCTTTGATTTGAGGTATGTTGTCGGTCAGTTGGCACTCTGCTGCTCTGAGGATGAACATTAGTCTTCTGGTTTGGACCAGCAGGACTAGACGAGGGGTTAAACATGCTGGAAAACCATCCTTTTTCTGTATTTTCTTGTTGGACGGTTGAAGTGGCATAGGATGAAGCTGTATTGTGATATTCTTGTGGGTAATTCTGTGTTTTCGTAGAGGCACTAGTATCTTCAGTGGATGAAAATCTCAAAAAACTAGAGAGCACACCTCCTTCTGGTTTTGGACACTGCTGAGTAGGAACATTTTCTGAGGAGACAAAAGGCAATTTTGGCTTGCTACTTAGTGGCTGGTTTCCCACCGGTTTCTGTGGTTGTGGATTCTCGTTAGCTCGAAACACTGGATAAACCGCCACAGGAGAAGCGTTTGGAGGTGGAATAGGAATGACTGGTGTAATCAATGAACTCAATGATTTCTTGAAAGGGCTAAAAAAGCCTGTGTTTGCAGTTTGGTCAGTAGATTTCTGAGGCTCTGGAGGATTTAAATTTTGCTCATAAATATCTGGATTTTGTTTCCAGTGTAAATTCTTGTCATAATTTTGCACCGAATAGTTATCATGAGCTGAAGTCCCTAACCTCACCGATTTCATAGCAACAGTGTCCGTCATTGACTGTTTACCATGATGAACGGCTTTAGCATCCCACTTTCCGTCAGATTGGATCTTTGCTTGGGAATATTTAGGCTCAAACTCTTGCTTGAATTCAGCAGAACTTTGAACTTCACCTCCTGAAAAAAGCTTTAAAGGATTCAATTTTTCCATAACTGAGTTTCCTGTTGTAGTTTCCTGTTGAGTCTGGACCTTGGGTGAATGTTCTCTTACGGGTTGAGTAGCACTTCCTGCTTCCTGTGGGACTCGTGTTTTGTTCTGAGGCAGAGAACTGAAGGACTTGTTGGGAGAGGTTTCTACTGGAGATACGACTGCTACAGGAGCCGTGCTGTTTGCCTTTGTGGGGATAAACGATAGAAGCCGCGTTATTCCAGACTGTGCAGGTTGTGGAGCTGGTGAAGGCTGTTTGATTCCTCCTCCAACTTTGTCAGTGATGGAGCAAAACAATGAACTCATTGCATTCTTTACACCTGAAATACCCTGATCAGACTCAGCTTCTCCTTTACAATCCTTTGAAATACTCTGATCTTCTCCGAATGAATCTGTCCGGTTGCTACCCAGAGACGATAGCCTCGACTTGCTTGATTTGGGAAGGGAACCATATTTGCTAATTTCTTCCTCTTTTTCAGCAAGATATTCAGAGACCGTTTCAACAAGACACTGAAGCTCATCCATCGGGTCGACATATTCGTCAATCGGCTCCTCTACAGGGGAAAGTATCGCCTCAGAAACCCATCCTCCAGTTCTGCCACACTTCTTTTCACGGAGACCTGGGGGATACTCCATGTAGCCCTCATTGGGATGCCGCTCCTTGTGATGCTGCTCGTAAAGGTCTCCAGCTACAAAGTCATTAGTATGTTTATCGACCGCTGGAGGGTACGGAGCATCCCCACAGTCAAATTCAAAGTCAAACCGTGCTCTCGGTCGAGGATCGCAGCCTTTTTTATATGCTACGTAGTTCTCCAAAGTGTTATCCAGGTCATTTTTCGCCCACATCCTTGTTTTGTAGAGAAGCCCGTCTTTGTACGGCCTGAGGCACGATGAAGTCATGAAGCGCTCCTCTTCCTCCTGCATCTCTGCTACCTGTCGCAGGAACGGCTCCCCTCTTTTCTCCTGAAGCTTTGCAAGACGATCGGGAGACGTCTCTTCTCCCTGCTTGTGGAGAAGCCCTCTAGGGTCCGTTATTCTTTTCTTTCTTCTTCGGTCGATAGTGTCATAGCTTTCAGGGTAAGTTGCAGCCCGAAAACTGCTATGAGGCTGACTGACTGTTGTTCTCGTCGGCTCTGGGTAAGGTCTTCCCATTCGAAAGATTACCGTGTCTTCCTCGTCATCCAAGAAGTCGCTCAGCTGAGGCTTTGATCGTCCTTTGTATTTGTTTTCCCACTCTTCAAACCCCATGCCAGAATCTACAGGTATTATTCTAACTCTTCCCTTCTGGTTTAAAGATCTTAGTAAGGAAAGGATGGGAACAGATAGAAAGACAAAAGGGAAGCAAATGAAAAAAAAAGAAAAATTGAAGACAAAAAAACACAAAAATTAGACAGTAAGATTAAAAGACGACATTAAGTCAGGAAAAACTGCATGCAAAGGTAGATAAATAAAAGCACCATCGTAAAACAAGCAGAAAACAGATGATTTAAAGACATATTTCAGTTCCTCCAAGAGGTTTTGCTGCAGCTCATTTTGATCAATTTCTTCAATCTCCTTCTAATTGAACTTTCTCTTTCATGGACGCCAAATTTGAAAGACAAAAGTTTGCATGACAAATGCGAAAAACATTGCAGTTTTCCTCCAAACAAACCAAGTAAGTTGAATAATGCATTACAAAAAACAAAATATCCATAATTTTTGGTCTAGTTTCTTAGTACCCTTGAAATGAGGCAAAACGTATTTACAAGTAACTTTTCAATAGCTTAAAGTTAATTATTCCTTAATATTGATCAGAATTACTCATACTGGGAGATATTTTCCACCTATACCAAAACATATTTCCTATAAGTTTAAAAATCTGCCAGTGGAATATTTTAAATATCAATATTAAAGTATTATTTACTTAAAACAAGCTTCAGTATCTTGCTGAAAAGTTATTTTTAGGTTATTACACTTCAAATTAGACAAAAATAAGACATTGTGCTTTTAAAGTGTGCTGCTGCACGTAGATGTTGTTACCTAAAGGATGATTAATCCACACCAGGATATCATATTAAGCTTGTTAACAAGAATACCAACGTTGGTGTCGCCTGTTTTACATTTACATTTCTTGCTAGTTAGTTAAAGCTAGAAATAAACCAAATCCCCTTTAATTTCTGCGCAGAAGTTGTGCTCACTGTCGCTTTCTAAATATTTAAAAGAAATCATTAGAAAAAGCAGAGAAACATTAGACCAGCACTAGGAAATGGTCAGGAAACAAAAATAGTCAAACTTGAAAAATTTGCAATTCCAACTAAAGGTGCTGCAAAATCAGTAATTTTATGCAGCAACAATTGCAAAAAAATTCAAAACAAAACATCACAATGTTCTGGAGAGACTCATACTTAAGTATTCTCACCTCTTTGTGCATTTTGCAGGGTTTATTAGAAACGTTTTTGTGTTGCAACAGATTGTGTGTCACCATGTTTGTATAAGCCTGAACAAATTTAGATTTAGCCTGAACAAATGTCACAGTTAGCAGCCCTGTAAACCCTAAACCACGAAACATACGGCATTTGGTTCAGAAGCCTGATTCAGTCCCCGACCCACTCCCTCTGGGAGCGTCACAGAGAGGCCTTCTCTTTCGAAAGCTTTTGAAACTGCCGAGGAGTCGAAGCAACACAACAGATTCTTTGACAAAATGAAACAAAGAGCTGGAATCCCATTTTTGATTCTATTTACTGCAGCAGAATTAGCAGCTTGTTATCAGGAAGCGCAGACAGATTTGTGATGTTCTCACCGGTGCAAATGAATCTAATGCACCAGCAGCATTTCTCTATGGTCTAAAATCTGCATATTCAAAATTTCCCTTGAAAATTTTTAGTTTTTTTTTAATAATTTTAATGTAAACAGATAACATCACCCAATAATCTTTCCAAATTGACAAAGGATGATGCAATTTCAGCCGATATAAAAGTGAAACCAATCTTGAGGGATCAAAGTTGCATCTCAATAATTTCGAATATAATTGAAAAGTTTCATTTTATGCAGATAAATTACATGAAAAGTGATGTATTTAAATCTGACTATTATTATACATTTATAAAAAGTCAAAATTCAGTTTCTCAAAAATAAAATCTATTAATGACACCAATTTAAAGCAAAGTTCTTACATTTTCACCTAGACAGTGAAAATGTCATTAGTAAGGTTTCAAATTGTATTAACGAAAAGTTGGGCTGCAACTAACGATTATTTTAGTAACTGATTAATCGATTATTCTGACGATTAATCGTATAAAAAAATTGGCATCATCTACAAATTTTTAACTTAAGCCTTTTTATCCAACGTTAGAAATGCATTAAAAGATGCAGATAATCAAATAAATTCCTTTTAATTAAGAAAATAGACATTTTAGTACATAAAATTCAGTCCCACCACGTGAAGATTGGGTAAAGCATGTTAATAGTACGTTTTTATCAATGTTGAGGAGTTATTGACGCAAAACTGAACTGAAAGTTACTTGCTGGCTAGTTTTGCCTTATTTAAAGTGTACTAAGATATCTGCAGTGGAAACTAGACGTAAAAATACTTTGTGTTTTTGCAGTGCTCAGTGTGTGAGTAAGTGAGTGTTTATGCTCGGCTCTACCTGCTTCCTCTCTGGTCCCGGTAGTCCAGGTCCAAGCTGTGGACCGAGTCGGCGCAGCAGTCTGGCTGCTGCTGGGCGGCGCGGGGCCCCATGGGGAACTGGTGCACGGACGAGTTGGGCTGGGCCGTGGTGTGGTACCGAGGCGGCAAACTGTTGCTGGTCTCGCTGCGGTAGTCGCTGTCCCGGTCGTCTACGGCGCTGTCCTGGTCGTCCAAAGCTGCAGCAGGAAGATCCGGTCAATGAAACTAATTTAAAGACGGCCTATTACCTTTAAATGTTTAAATTAAGTTGTTAGTTAGCATCACTTAAACCCAATGTTTTTACGGAAAATCTGAAATAAACCCATAATTATGAATTAGTGCAAAAAAGGGATTGGATCTTTTTATTTAGCGTCAATTGGACGGACACATTAATGCAGTAAACAAATAAAAACTGCTTTGATTTGACTGATAAAATAAGATTTAAGCACGCAACAGTAAATACAACAGTGAATTCAATCCGATCCAAACCAAAAACAGGATTTAGGAGCAACATTGCTGCTAAATGAGCAGCTGGATTGTAATGGGGCTGTGATTGGTTTCTAGGGAGCAGCCTAGTGTGACGTGTGAGTGATTCAAACTGGGTAAACAGAGACAAACTACAATTAGACATCGCCCTCTTTTTAATTAGAGGCAGTAAATTTATTACAGATCCGTCCTGCTGTCCTCAGATGGCTGCAATCTGAAGGCAGAAACTTTCCTGGCACGAACACAATGAGAATCCCTCAGATTTTAAACATTTTAATTATTCTTTAAGTGAGTCTAATTCCCAATTAAAATTTATTTTGCTCATAAACTTTTGAAATTGGTCCCTAATGGTGTTTTTTTTTATGTTTCTGTGCAAATTTCTTTTGACATTTTTGTGTAAATTTGTTAATTTCTGCAAAATTCTGGGCTAAAAAAAAAGCCCCATCTCAATTCTGCCCTCTTTGGGTGGAAAAGTGGTACTGCAGTTTAAATGTCCTATTGGTTCTAATGATTTCTTGGCCCTTTTGGATCGATGCATCTCTTATTATTTTCTCACCGTCTGCAGAGGGGAAGTCTTTCCGGAAAGCATTCCCTCCAAAAACCCCAAAAATATTTCAGCTCTAACATTTAATGTCAAAACTTTTCCACAAGTTTTGACATTAAAAGTCAAGCAAGAGTTTGGTGGGAAATGAAAGGGCCAATGGTCATCAAGGAAAACAGTAGGGAAAAATGTATTCGACTGCAGAAACATGAAGAAAATGAATGGAAAAGTTATAGATTACATTGAATTCAGGAATATTATGATATGAACAAAGGGGTTTGGGGTTGGCCAGGGGAAGAGATCCATTCAGTCACGTTACATACTCAGTGGGTCAGCCCATCCGAAATAGTTGCCTGGTGAAAGTGCAAACATTACAAATGAGAGGCAGCGAGAAAAAAGAAGAAGTTCTCTACATTAACCTGAACAACTGTGAAAAAAAGTTTGGTTGGCTCTGATAAAAAGTTACAGCAAGCAGCAGAAGAAAGCTCAGAATAAAATCTCTGTCGCCCTCTAGTGGCTGAACGGAGAACAGAGGGAACTCACAACACTGGGAGGGTGCACACTGCAGCGGAGCCCGCTGGTCCTCATCTGGGAGAGGAAACTGCAGGGGAAGCAGAGAGTCAAACACCAGTTCAGGTTGTAAAGACTTTTTTATTATTGTTTAAAACATTCCAGAAGTTTCCAGCAGTTAAAAATGCATCTAAATAACTTTAATATCATGAAAAGCACATTAATAGAAAGTTAAGAGGAAGGAAAAAAAGTGTTCTTGCCACTTATTGTGGCTGGATTTAATGTACTGGAAGCCATCACAGACAGATCCAAACAAAATGGAATTACTGATATCCAAGCATATTCACAGAAAGTTTAGTGGAAGGAAAAAGTGTTGCAGCCACTGACTGTATCTGGACTCAGTGCTTCAAAAGCAATGACACAAAGATACTACCAGACAGGGCTACAACTTGCAACAATACACATTAATGGAAAGTTTAGTGGAAGGAAAACGTGTTGTAATCACTGATTTTGGTAGAATTTTAAGCTCCAAAGCCATTACAAACCAAACCAAACCACGCCCTTAAATGTCATTAGCTGTATGCAAACAATTTAATGGAAAGTTGACGGGAAGAAAAAATGTTGTAATCATTGACTGTGGCTGGAATTAATGCTTCAAATGTCATTGCAGACAGACCCAACCAGAACATGGGCTGTAACTGTCAATACTTGTAACAAAACACATTAGAGTAAAGTTTAGTGGAAAGAAAAATTGCTGTAGTTGTGCACTTTTATCAATATCAAGTAATTACTGATCTAAAGCAAACCCCCTTAGCTCACTAACAAGTTATTTGTAACTCAGTTTTGTTGCACTAGAAACTAGACATAAAATACTTGATAAGATTTAGTTTTTTGCAGTGCATGTTACTTAAATCCAAGAACATGAATGAAAAGTTGAGTGGAAGGAGAAAGTGTTTGCAGGAAGAACCATTTAAACGGCTCTTGTTGTATTTTCTCATTGCAAACAGAAACAGATGTTGGTTTGTAGAATTTGCACAAAAAAAATAATAATTTGCAGAAGGCGATGAAAAAGGATCGACTGTTTTTAAAGATTCAGTTGGTAACTAAAAAACAAATTCATCTGAAGTTGAGTTTATCTGAATTTCACCTCGTCATGGATTCCCATGTTGATTCGCTCCAGCTTCCCCGTCCAATACTGCGCCTCCTCTTCTGGGATATCTGCAGGTAAATAATTCAGAAAACACAACATTACTCATTTACAGTGTATGTGAAATAAATGTGAGCGACAGGAAGTGGAGCGTCGCTGAAGCTGCGCGGCTGCAGATGCACATTAAAGGGCACGAAGCCTTCAAAGAGACGCCGACCTGCAGCTTTAATGGAGGCCAAGCGCCGCCGAGCAGCAGCTTTGATCCGCTCAGAACGGCGCCATGAAAAATGCAGCTCTGCCCACAGAAAGATTAAAAATGCCACAGATTTTCTGAAATCCGTGTCAATATGTTGTTCCTGCTTTAATAACCGACGTTTTTATGATTTTAATGGAGACGTTTCCAAACATATTAATATTCTGCTTTGATGCTGATTTTATTTATTTTTTTTTACTAGATTTAAATTTGAACTTTAACTAGGCCGTTAACACATAAGCGTGCTTTCATCTACATGCGAGGTTTGCATGTTTTGGTCATGTAAAGAAAAAATGTAAATTCAAAACAACTTAAGGAGAAAAAAACAAAGAAATTTAAGCTAAAAATACTTCAAAATATTAGCAAAAAACTGAAATATTAGAAGGAAACAAATTTAATAAAATATTAGTAAACAATTTGTAGTAAAATATTAGCAATAAATAAATTATTTATACAATATTAGCAATAATATATAAATAGAATTTGATCAAAAAATCCTAATAAAATATGAACAATGGTTTATTAATACAATATTAACAATAAACTATCAATGCAATATTTCATAAAACAATAAAATGTTTTATGAAAATGTGACTTTACTAAAAAGGCAGATTCAAGTCAACATTCATTTGGGTTCAAATACAGAAAAAAATAAGAACAGAGAAGAAAATCATTATTGGAAATTTCCAAAAATTAAATCTTCAAAAACAAAGAATTTGGTTAATCAATAAAATCAATTAATCCTTCAGCCTTTTGGTTTGGCATCGACAGTTTGATAAGAAACTGTAAAAACAGATTGATTTAAATTTGTATATTTTCATGAGGCAGAGACTCACCGAACGGCAGCTCGAAGCGCGTGTCCAGCAGAACTCGGTGAGGCGTCGGGTTCTTGGTGCCATAAATCTCATCAGCCTTCATCAGAACCTCTGCGTCCAGGAAGATCCACTCGCCTGAACCTTCCTGTGATCCGACACAGTGAAACATTTCAGCCAAACCGCAGTGATGTCATCAGCCGCCGTCGTTTCTGAAAGCCTAAACAATGACGCTGCTAATAGGCACTAGATATGGTGGCTAACAGGCACTAAAGCTAGCAACTGTTAGCTACAGCTAACTGTTAGCCACAGCTAACAGTTGCTAGCTACAGCAGCTAACAGGCGCTGTCCTATCCATTAAAATACATCTGTGTTGCTCAAATTGCCTGTATGACTCGTTTCTGTGGTTTTTAGTAAATCGCTGACGGGAATCTCGGGGAATCGGCGCCTCTGGGTGTCGTCTGTTGCTAGGTAAGTTTGAGTTCTGACCTCCTCAGACTGGCGGATGTTCTTCAGGGGGATCCAGGCCGTTCCCACCATGGTGTCCCAGATGAGGCCTTTGTTCCACACCTCCACAATGAGCCCCAGGTCCAGCTGGTTGATCTCACTGAAAGGCAGAAACAGCATTTTTACTGGGAAATGTTGATGTTTTCCTGACGCACCGGGTGGAAAATGTCACAGATGAAAGAACGGGATGCTTTGTTGCTTGGGAAAACATTTAGTAGAGCTGAAACCTGGACATAATTACCATCAGGCTGGAACAAAAGCTGCTTTTTGTTGTGTTTTAGCAGCTATAGTCCACCCCTGCCTCGTCTCATTCAACATGCTACTCAAAGGGCTTGAGGGCAGCATAAAAAGGGGGCCTCCATTTTGAAAGGAGCTGCATGACTGGCACATTTGCATGTGGAAGTTTAGAACCGTCGAGAGCAAACAAAAGGAAGATGCGAGGAAAGATAATCAAAGGCAGCAGATAATTGGGACGGAGCAGCCAGGTGCAGAGATAAAGGCTGAGACGAATAAACACCAGACCCCATCATCAAACTGGGACGAACTGGGAGACTTTAGCTGTCTGGAGTGGCGATAACATCAATAATTATAATTTTTTTTGTCATTTAATAAAAGAAAAACACCCACTTTAATGCAAAACAGCATTTCAGGAAGCGACTGAATATGTTGTTTTATTAAATTTCTGCTTTAAAAAAAAACCGACGAGCATTTTGGAGAAATTACCAAACTCAAATAAAACCTTTCTTACCATTCAATAAATCAGAATATTCTTTCTGATAAGCTTCTTTTGTCAAAGTTCCTCTTAAAAACAACATGTAAGCTGGTGTTAAGCACACTTTTCATCTCTGTATTATACAATGTTTTTTAAAGGTCTGATGTAATTTTCTAATTTTAAATCTCAAGTTCTGATCAACTGCAAGTGGAAAATTATCATAATTAACTAAATTAGAGGTTGTAAAACACCAGTCTGTGATTAATTAATTAATAATGTGTTTCATTAAAATAAACTTTTCAATATTATTCTTGGATAGCTTGGAAAACTTTTTTCCTCCATTTTATTTAACATTAGAATCTCAAACTTTAGTGACTTTTTATAACAAATAAGGACAATATCAGTTTTAACAGCACAAAATTAATCAGGTAACATAATAAAATTGAAAAAATTGCTATAAAAATGTTGATTTTGTTTTTCAGTGAATGTTAATAAATAATGGACACTGCTAACTAAAAAGCTAGCTGTGCTAACCCTAAAGCGCTAATCATAAACATTAGATATGCTAACGCAAATGCGCTACATCAGCACTGTACTTACTGGAAGCTAATGCTAAAGCGCTAACTTCAATTGAAATGAAATCTTCCATTCAGGCACCGATTTAGATTTGTTTACAAAACACTAGAGCAAGTTAGCGCTTTATAAATTATCCGTAAAGATTAATTTAACGGAAGCTAAATGAGCTAAACGGTTTCAAATTTAGCAAAAATGCTAACGAGTTAAATGAAACATTAGCTCCATTATTCCAAGTTGTTGGTGTGAAATGTTCTCCTAAAATAGCAAAAATGACATCAAACTGACATAATTAATTGTTCCTCGGCGTATCGATTATGAGACGTTGGCGGCCATTTTTACTCTCATAAACACTGAGCTGCTGCGTGACGCTAACGTCGTTTTATAATCGTAAGCTGGTCACACAGAAGTCTGACTTCAGTTGAATTTAATTAGTCGTAAAAATTCTTTGAATAGCAAGATTTTTATATCCATGCTCTTATTTTGAAGGGGGTTGAAGCAGTATTTCTGTTTCCTCTCCTCAACTTTTCTTTTCTTCCAGAATAACTTAATTCATTCTTTTAGAGTGTATGATCGTGCAAAAAAAAAAAAAAAGCAAAAAAAAAAAAAAAAAAGAACTGAGAATAAAAAGTGTTTTTCACAAAAAACCATGAAAAACAACAGATAATTTGACAAATTCCTGGATGTGACCCGATGTGGTGCTGGAAACTCAACGCGTTTCCTCTGACAGACGCTGAATCACATCGGTGAAGACGAAGGTCTGGAAAAACAAACACTGCAGCAAAGACAAACAGTGACGCAAGGCAAACCAACATGGAGGCCATGTCATCGCCACGGAAACGCTTTGCTTTTGGAAAATCTAGAAAATTAAACTAGTGACAGCATAAACAGCTGCAGCATAATTCTGTCAACCTAGGTCAAAGGTCAACAAAAAGTAGCAGAACTGCAGCCATTTTGTCTTATTGCTGAGTCAAACCCACAGTGAAGGTTTGTTTCTAATGAACGTGTGAAGGTTTGTTTCTAATGAACGTGTGAAGGTGTGTTTCTAATGAACGTGTGAAGGTGTGTTTCTAATGAATGTGTGAAGGTTTGTTTCTAATGAATGTGTGAAGGTTTGTTTCTAATGAACGTGTGAAGGTGTGTTTCTAATGAACGTGTGAAGGTGTGTTTAGTGACTCACAACATGAAGTCCTGCTCCCAGCAGGGCTGGGCGCCGCGCACCGTGATGGTCGTGCTTTTAACATTCTGGACCTTCAGCGTCACGTAGGTGTTGAACTTGTCTAAAACAGAGCAGAACAGAAAAAAGTGAAGTATTTCTGATTGGAGTAACGAAGAGGATTAACGGGAAGAGAAGAATAATCTAATCTGGAGACGATTAGAATTATCGGCGACAGATCAGAGCATCGCTGAGCGAGTGGGTATCTATAAACCTGTCAGAGGGAAGATGATGGAAACATCGATATAAACGTCACCCATTATTATAATGAAGGCATGGATGGATGGATGGATGGATGGATGAACAGGTGGATGGATGGATGGATGGATGGACGGATGGATGGATGATGGATGAACAGGTGGATGGATGGATGGATGGATGAATGGATGGATGGATGAACAGGTGGATGGATGGATGGATGGACGGATGGATGGATGGATGGATGATGGATGAACAGGTGGATGGATGGATGGATGGACGGATGGATGGATGAACAGGTGGATGGATGGATGGATGGATGGACGGATGAATGGATGGATGGATGAACAGGTGGATGGATGGATGGATGGATGAATGGATGGATGGATGAACAGGTGGATGGATGGACGGATAGATGGACGAATGGATGGACAGATGATGGATGGATGAATGGATGGATGGATGAACAGGTGGATGGATGGATGAATGGATGGATGGACAGATGATGGATGGATGGATGAACAGGTGGATGGATGGATGGATGATGAATGGATGGATGGATGAATGATGGATGGATGAACAGGTGGATGGATGGATGGACGGATGGATGAATGGATGGATGGCTGGATGGATGGACGGATGGATGAACACTTTGTTTCCTGATCTGACAGATTCTTCTGAATTCTGATGGTGAAACTTTAAATCTCTCACTTTACCTGTTGGTTGAACTGAACTGAACTAAACCGAACTGAACCGAACTGAACTGAACTGAATGAACTGACCCGACCCGACCCGGTTGCTCTGCTGTCTCCATTATCTGCTCCTGAAGGATCAGTCGTTCCACTGAGAGTGAAAGCAGATCAATCTGACTCCAGCAGGCCACTGACCCGTTAATCTCCTCACAGAACTCAACTTATCGCCTCCATTAGTTCCTCTCATGAACACGCCTCACAGTTTCTATGGAAACCACAACCAGGCAGTCTGCGGCCATGTTGGACCGTTTCCTGGTGACCCTTGACCCGTCCGTGTACCGCTAAAGGTCTCCGTCAGGCCTAATCCCAATCAAAACTGACCTAAAATCCACCTGGGTCAAAGGTGAAGCCGTCTGAAACCGTCCAATTCAAAGTGAGCGATTCAGAAAGCCGTCCAATCAGAGACGAGCTCAGAGAGCCGCGGCGCCTTTTCACACCCAGAGATCTGTCCACTTCCTGTCAGCCAGATGTTTGCTGCTGGGGGAGGGGCAGGAGATTAGGAGGCCTGAGCCGCCACCACCGACTCCTCGTGCTGCAACAGGGGAGCGGCGTCACAGCAGGCGGTCGTTTGCTGCTACTCGCCGCTCTGACGGTGAACATGTGGGCACAACAGGAGCAGGGCGGCAGAATGACCTCCTGACCTTCTCTGCCTGGAACTTCCAACTGAAAAGCTGCAGCTAGTTATGATTTTAGTACCTGAGTATTCTGGTGATTGACTGGATGTGTCAGGTTCTGCAGAAGCTACTTAAGCTAAATTTATATTACAAATATACCAAAAAAAAGAATTAATCCCTTCAATTTCTTTTGTTTTTAATCAATCACGTTTCAGCAATAAAGTAATTCAAACAGTTTTTTGTGATAAAAACACAAACACAGTAAACTGAGTAACAAACATTACATTTATAAACCACATATGTGTTGGTCAGTATTCCAGTGGTAAAGCAGTTTTACAGCAGCTCAGTTTTTAGCCTGAATTTTAAAAAGTTTCACTGCTTGAAAATTGCCCGTTATATAAAATTCACCCTTTTGTTCCTCCTTTTGTGTTTCTACTGCTTCTGAAAATGGCTTAAAAACACATTTAATTAATTGATGCTATTTGGAGTCTGGAAAAATGTATTAATATAACGTCCCTGCCCGTTACCTAGCAACCTGAGCAGAGCTCCAGCACGTTTAGTCAGCTGGTTTTACCGCTGTACAACGGCTGCTGGAAAAGACAAATGTCTTTTTTTGTTTACTTGGATGAGCAGGAGGCTCCATTCCTGCTTTTCTAAGATGTAAGGTTGTGTTGTTGCGCATCCGTTTGCAGCCATTTTTAGTTTCGGTTTGTGGCCGCCAGCATTTTATTTGGATTTAAAGTGGCAGAGGCCCTAAAATCTCATTATCTAAGAATGATTTGTGCAAAAGAAATGTGGTGAACTGATTACAAACGGATACTTTTGCGGAGCGTATCTAAAGTATTCTAAATATAAAGCAAGTTGGGAAGCTAAGATACCTAGCGTCAATGCTAGTTGACACGCTATTGGTTGGCGTTTACAACGTACCCAATCCAGTAGTGGCATTCATTTTGCCTTCTGATTGGCTGATTCTCCTAAAAGTGGAGATAGTAAAATCAGTGGATGTTAGCTTCTCTGTTAGCGCTGAGATGTTTTCCACTGTGCGTATTAATGCATATTAAGGTATATTTGATATTTAAACTATTAAAATAAGCATTCATGGCTTTCACCAGTTTGTTAAAAATTAAAACAATCTGTTACCCAGGAAGGTAAGACCTGCTACTGACCAGGTTTAATCAGGCCCACCTTTTGGTCTTTGGGAAACGAAATCCAGCAATCAGCTGTTGCTCCCATGACTGGTTGCCAGGGCAACACCCTAAAACATTTACCCTGCACTGGTGCCAGATAAATACACTGGAAAAAGATCCGGACAAGACTTTACTGATAGCAAAGCTTAAAAAATAATAATACTTTAAACACCAAAAGCCGTTGTGAAAGTAAACAGGCGACTTTAACAGACAGAATATAAACCTAATCAGCGTCCGAAGCGGACAGTAGCAACAAAACGACGCCTGGAGGACGCGCCGGCCTGTCCCTAATTAGATCGCTCATGCCTTGTGCCTCACTTGGGCCGACTCCAGCCAGCACCAGATAGCAGGAAGAGGATGTATGGATTAGATAACAGCCGTTTGGAGGCTGTGGGCCTTTTTACAGCAGGTGCCGTCAACCACCCAGCTGATGTAATCTGCTCTGTTAAGGAGGAAGCAGCAAAATCCGCCTGGAGAAAAAAAACCACAAAAAGTCCATCTGAACAGCAAAATGTAACTCCTGCGACAGATGAATCACTAACCGTGTTTCCTTGAAGGGGTTCAATGTTTCTGGAAACAGCAAATTCTTCACACAAAAAAAGTTTTGCTCACTCTAGATGGTTTTTGATTTTTTTCTACAAAAACGAGTTAAAGATTCTGACAGAGTGAACTTTCCCGTCCACTGGTGGGTCTGTGCCTTACCAGAGGCACCAAACTCTGAAAATGTTTCTGCGGCGGTTTGAAGCGTCTGCATCCTGTTTATTGAAGTCATGTGTTGCGTCATCATTTGGCTAATTCACGCCTGGTTGATTCGATCCAAACCAGTGGATGGAAACACACAAACACACATTTCTTTTCCTCTTTCTGGCATTTTAAAAGTTCACAAAAAAAAAAGGAAACATGACTATTTGGACAAAATCCAAAACATTGTTTTCACAAAACATCTTCATCACATTTTTTTGCTGGAAATCATTCGTAGATAATGAGATTTTAGCTGTTTTAGAGAATCTCGTCACTTCAAATCCAAACAAGCTGAGGCGTGTTGAAGCAGAAACACGTCTAAAATTTAAACGCAAGTGCTTAATTATGGCACCTCTAGGTTTCCATATGCCACTTTTTGAGTTAAATAACTAAAATAAATTTACTGTTTCATAATATTACAATTTCTTCAACTGCAGCCTGGTTTTCCTTTAACTACAAACCAGCTGATGCCTAAAAAAACTGTTTAATCTTATAAAATGTAATATTTGAAGAACAGCAGTTTAGTGTAGTTTTGTTGAAAGTGAATGAAAAAATTACAAATCATTTAGCCAAAATGTCCAAAACTGAAGCCTATTACATGATGAAAAGCTCAACTTAATCCCAAACAACAAATCTGGTCATGAAAATAAAACACTTTTTTTTTTTTCACTGCGACTTAAATAAGATGTTAAAATTAGTTTTTGTCTTTATTACTAAGCGGAGCTGCAGTTGCTGCTTGTTCTTCGCATGGAGGGATTACAGCCGTAGGATGATGTTTAGAGAGAGCAGACGTCAGTCATCAGATAAACCTCCCACGCAGCCTGAGGCTTCATCAAATGTCTTCATTTATTATTGATCAAGTTTTTAGTTTTTTTTTTCCAATAAGTTACTGAGGAAAAACTCAGGCAGTCGGAAAACTGACATTTCCTATTCGGACGCAGTCAAACCAAGAGGATCTAAACTGTTTATATTTATAAATATGTAATCTGAGTGTGAATTATTTCCATTGTTAAAGGAGAAGAATGAGGTTCAGTGGGAAAACAGAAGAAGAAAAACATCAACAGTTGCTGAATGTTTCCTTATCAAGCCGCGGTTTCCTGCAGCAGGCGGTGGAAACGGAGGCAGCTGGCCGGCGGCCCGGGCAAGGTCACGCTCTGATCCAAACGGACCGGCGCCTTCAGGCACAACACATGAGCCAAAATCAGGTGGAAAAGACAGGCAGGTGTGGCAGAAGCACAATGCAAACATTCCTCAGACCCAACCTTATGTCAACTTTAGAGCGTCTTCCAAAACCTCACGGATGCTTAAGAAGAGCAAATAAAGATTAAGACGAGGAAACGATGACGAATGAGAGGGAAGGCAGCAGACAGACGGTGCCAAGTACAACAAATATTGTTCAATTCTGGCATTAAATGCAATGGATGCAAAGTACGGCTCAGAAAAACGGCAGAGTCAGAATCCTGATAAACAGATTGAGAGTAAATCTGTTGTTGCACCTGAAAGTCCAGAAGATTTGGTTTGATTTGGGACCAAAGTTGCCACATTTGTTACATTTTCAGCTGCTGCGGTTTGCTTTCACTTTGCTCTCTGTCTGACAAACCAGACGAATTGAAAAACCCATTTCCCTCCTCGCCTGTGGGGGCGCTGCAACAAGAGCTAACAAAAACACAAAAACCTCTGAAGACACTGAGCTCAACCTCCTTCTTCACAAAATGTAAACAAAAATGGAGTCAGATTTTAATGGTTCGAGGATTTCTCTTTTGTTATTTGTAAAAAAAAAAAAACATGAGACATCTTGCAGCTAGCGCTGTCTAGCTAGCATGTTTGTTTTGGTTGTATTTACCCAGAATTCCCTGCGCTGGAGATCACTTCCTGCTTTTGGAGCAGTCTTCGGCCCACTTGGCGTTCACAAAGTATTTCTATGAAAACTCTTGAATAAACGTCACTTCACAGTCTTTAATCAAACCCAGTTTATTTGTTTTCCTTCCACTCAACATTCTGTTAATCTGCTGCAATACAGCTCTCAGCTATATGCAATAATCACCAACATTGACAAACACCTTATATTCATCTACGTAGAATTAATTCATATAGAATATAAGTTTTACTTTCTACATTGAATTTCAGAAGTAAAGTCATTTTTTGCTGCTCTTTTTATTTTTTAAGTTCCACTTTAATGAACGTAGGACTAACTGTATTTCTATAAAGCAAACATTTTGCTGTTTAACTTCACATTCTCTACATGTGCATCACTGAGCTCTTCTAAAAATATATATTAAACATCTTTGAATGCAAAACGCTCAGCAACAAAACTAACATTACAGTGTTTCAAGGCTCAACTCTTTAGAAGGAGAGTCTGTTATGATAACCTGACGCCTCAGGGAGCCGCTGGATTAACACAGTTATCGCTGATGTTTGCTCTGGGACAGGAAGGCTGTGCAGTTTACAACAGAAGAAGTAGAAGCTTAGCACATGCAAACATCTGCAGGGATGATTAAGTTTCCAATCGATGCGAGTCAAACATCATAACTTCCACTTGCAGCTCCTGGCTGCGCTTCCCTGAAATGTCGCTGGGCTTTAGTTTGGGCGAGAGCGCACGCCGCACGAGGATTTACTCCCAGGAGCTGAGCTCACCTGGCTGCGGCTGAAGGACGCAGGATTAATCCATAATCAACCCGCTTTCACTCTCTTGCCTGAATGTAACCGATTAACCTAAATGAGAAAACTGCATGTGGCCGACATCCAACAACACCTGCTTTAGGGTAATCAGCTCTAATTAAGAGCTTTTAAAACAGGCGTGGCCGAGTCTAGACCTCGACAGCTTCTAGATGCTTCCCAGGCGTGTTTTCACACCCAACAGTCCAGCAGATTTGATTCGATAGGGGATAAAAGTTGCAACATTTGCTTGATTTTCACTTTGCATTGAGTCAAACGAACCAAACTAATTGAAAAACCAGTTTCTCTCCTCGCCTGTGGGGGCGCTGCACCAAGAACCACTGAAGGAAGCAACACAAAACCCTCAGAAGACACTGAGAGAAACTTCACTTTTACGTGTAAAATTTGAATCATTTTGATTCTTCATTAAAATAAAACTAAAAGTCCTTACCTGGTGGTCCTTGAAGCTTGGCTTTTTTCACTAGAAAAAAAAGACAAAGAGAGAGAGAAAATGTTAGATCATTATTCTTTATATACATTTCAAACTTAGAAAACTCTTATTTCTTTTAATTTTTAGATAAATACCACGCATCACTGACTCACTGTATGTATCGATATGGTTAAATACATATTGACACTTTACACTTTAGCATTAGTTTCCATTAAATACCACATTGGTGAGGAGCGTTAGTGTTTAGTGCAGCTTTTGTTACTGTGTTGGTGTAGCTTTAGCTTCCACTAAATATTATGTTCCTGTAGCATTTTAGCATTAGAATGCACTAAATATCATGTTAGCGCAACTAACTTTTTAATTAGCGGTGCTCGTCTGATTTCTCATGAAACGGGGGAAACAAAATGGTTGGTGTGAAAACTGTAAACATCTGGTTTAAACTGTATGTTGCACCATTTGCATAAAACATGAATGAATTAAAAACAGAAGAAGATGATTAGAATACGACAGTATTTAGCTAAAATGTAGAAGAAACCCATCGCTCCTCCACAGGAAAACCTTTCCACCAGAAAGACAACAAACCCAATAACATCAGCTCCTCTGCAGATTTAAAAGCCTTACAGCAGAAGTGTTGCAAAGAAAAAGAAAGTAGCATTAATGCTTCTAATCGGAGCCTTACAAAGAACTGGAAATGTCTGACTGAATTTCGTCTTCAGAATTGATCCTGTTTGTATTGTCTCATTCCTGGGAATTAAGGCCAACCTTTCATCACCACAGAAACTTCAACATAATCATGAAACATAAGCTGAGGCAGCTGCAGCACAAAACACAACATCTGGTAAACAAACGTCACAACGACAGAAAAAAAAAAAAAGACTTTTTGGTTCATTTTGTTTATTTTTTTTATCAGACCTGCCATCTTTACCCCCTGATGCATTCATACAATAGCGTTATTGGGATTTTGAAGAGCTTTGTTGGGGATTAGCGGTGATTGCTGTGGTAGGGTTGTGTGTTAAACTTCTGCAGCCTGACATGCCAGATGGGAACAGAGGGACCAAACGAAATGATGCTTCACATTTCCATCCTCTCTGAGTTAGTGCCCTAAGCGACCCATTACGCTTCCTTGAACAGGTTAGGATCAGTTTGTGGCCTAAACAAAACATGTTCATTACATATTTTGCACAAAAATAATTCTTAGATAATGAGATTTTATCTGTTTTATTGCACCTAGTCACTTTAAATCCAAACAATCTGCTGCTGGCCGTGCCCCCCAACTCAAAATGGCTGTTTGGGGTTGCTAGGTAACAGGTGGAATTCTACTGGGGTTGCTAGGTAACAGGTGGAATTCTACTGGGGTTGCTAGGTAACAGGTGGAATTCTACTGAGATTGCTAGGTAACGGGCTGTGATGTTACATTCAGAGGCTTTTGAACTGGCTTATTTTCCAGACACCAAAAAAAACATTTTTTGGCTAAAACAAAAAACAAAAACAGCTGGGTGTTTTTTGTTTTAGTTTTTTTTCCCCAAGCGTCTTGGTTGTTTTTGCAAGCAGCAGAAATCCAATCGGAAGTACAAAAACGACCAAAATGTGAATTATGCATAATAGGTCCGCCTTAACTGAATGACTGAAATCTCCAATGATCTCCACTGAAGAAAACAGGTACAGTGAGTTAATGGAGGGACGTAAATGCAGAGAAATCTGCAACATTTTCTTTCTTTCCACTGACGCAATTAAGCAGGTAGAGAAACGTTACTGTGGGAAAGAAACAGAGAGCACCCTTATGGTGCAAACAGATCTGTATCAACTGATTTAAACAGTAACTTTGGGTCGTTCTTTGCTGCTGTTTTTCCAGCCCTAATGCAGAAAATGCAAATTAACCTGCTGAGTTGTTAATGATTAGAAGAACCTGGAGAATTAAACGGTTTCCCCTCTGATAGGTCAGCAGTAAATCGCTGATCTATTAGAGAAGAAATATGTTACAATGCATTTTCAGTGATATAAATCATGATTTGACCAGAGATGGGAAATAAAGAGATAGCAAAACTGAAGAACAAGAGAAACAGAAAGAACCAATGAAACAATAGAGAAACAGAAAGTATAAACAAAAGAGAAAGAGAGAACAAGAAAATGAAAGAGAAACCAAACAAAAAAGAGAAAGAATGAAAAAGGAAGAGAGTGAACAAAAAACAATAGAGAACGAAACAGCAAAAGAGAGAAGGATCAAGGTAAAGAAGAGAAAGAGCAAAAAAGGGCAAAAACCAAAAAAGAACAAAAAAAGAGAAAAAATTAAAAAGAAGGAAAAAGAGAGAAAGACCTAACAAACGAATGAACAAGAGAAAAAAGAAAAGAGGGAAAGAATGAGAGAGCAAGAGACAATAAAAGAGAAAGAATGAACAAATGTGAGAAAAAGGGAGAGAAACGGATACAGAGAGAGAGGTAAAGAGAGAGAGCAGATGGCCTGGGGATTACTCCTCCAGGGCGATCCCTCGCTCTCTCCCATAATTCCTCTGCTGGTTCCTCTCAGCTCTCTGCAGTGACGGTTCAGGTCGGCCATATTTACATCGGCTGAACGGAACGCGAGTCCAAAATGTCAGGCTTCTTTATTAGACCACATTATTACCTTAACACTGAACAATCATTTTTATCTGTAGATCCAGTTTATTTATTTTCATGTAAAACTGTAAGCCACAATGTTCCAGCTGGAACCTTTGTATTGTGTTTACGGTACGCCCGTAAATGTGACGCACAAGCTACATCCGCTAACTACAGTGATGGAAAACGCTTCTCTCACCTCACTGTGGCCTAATGTCTGCATCCAGAAACCATCTGATTGAAAAGACTATTGTTGTGTTCAAATTATGCTAACAGGAGTTAGCCTAACGCAGAAGTTAATGAAGTCTAAAACGGCATCTCAATGCATCTCAAACCATGTAGCAGCAGAGACTAATGCTAATGTTAGCATCCACAGCCCACGTTTCTATAGAAGCTCCATGAATTACCAGGTTCCTGAAACACTGCAAAGCTGAACTTTACACACATCTGATGGTGTCATAATCTAACACATTAAAAACTATAAATATATTGTCTGTCGATATTATATGTCCATTTATTCAGTAATTTAGCAAGATAATTAGGTTTTTATAAGTTTTAGTTTTTATATTACTGCTTTCAGTGTTTTTGTTTAGATATAATCTAACTACTCATGTTGTAATTATAATTGTTTCTTGACTAAATGCATATTTTCCTGAATAATTGATAAATATTCAAACTTTCGATAGTTTATCAAAGAAATTCAACGTTATAGAAATTAATTTAGATGCAATATACTGTATAATGGATTTATTAAGGTAACATTATGCTTCTTTTATTCAAACTGAAATCAATAAAAGTGGTTTTAAATCTGCCAGACCAGGTAAATAAAATCATGTCTCCAACACCACAGGATCATGGGAAACACGTGACGCGACTTATGCATATCCGCAAAGAGCCTCATGTAAGGGCAACGCACTTATCTGTTGTGAAATGGTGTCGCCATGGAGACCGATCATCAACTAGCAATAAATAATCAACAATGTTAAGTCGAGCCAGGAGGGTATGAGTCATAACATCAGCTCTCTGTCTAATAGCTAACACCATTCAACAGGTGAAACGCCTGACGTGTCCAGATTGGGTTCAATCGGCCCGTTGAAGACAGTTTGGGCTTTTATTTGTTGCATCGAAGGCCAAACCTCCATCTTTGAACCTGCTGGGTTTAGAGATTTCCTTTTCCTCTCGGAAACAGAAGCAAACAGGTCTGAACTGAGCGTCTGTCCTCTCCTCCAGCTGGAGGTCAAACGATCTCATGCAGTCCTGGACGTTTCATGACATAATTACTTTGCTGCTGAAGCTTAAAATGTACATATATACAAGATGTTAGAATATAATATCATTATTTTAATGTAGGATTTATTCAACAAAGCGTAACTGGTTCTGTTTTCCACAGCCAAATGTCTCCATCCAGACATTTGGCTGCTTCACCTCATTAGTTGCGTTTCCATTACAAAACGTGAGCAAAAATGTCAAAATAACACAGTTTCACAATGGCTGTTTCCATTAAATAAGAAACTTAATTAAAATTAAGTTCTACTTCTTGTTGTTTTCTATCATCTTTTCTGCCAGTAGTAACATCTGTTTATTGATTACGTGACTCGCGTGAGGTCAAAAGTGTTTCCATTGCAGTTTTTCAAAATAAATCTACTTTGATGCAGCCGAGGAACAAAAACTTTTCATCAAAAACCTGAGTTCTTCATAATTGGTGCGTCTCCATTAGGCAAATTTATCGTAATTCCACGTTGCGTGAGAACGCGACCTGTGCAAGACAGCAGCCTGAACGACTCAATTTCCATCTTTTCAACCAACAGAAATGAATCAGATTTTTGACACTTCCATCTTCCATATGTGGATGTAAATCACAAACATACGCAAGTTTCAACAAGCTCTTCACGTCAAAGTCCAAACTTTTCCAGACTTACATTTCCAGAACTGTTGTCCTTTGTGATGGATGGATGGATGGATGGATGGATGGATGGATGGATGGATGGATGGAATGATGGATGGATGGATGGATGGAATGATGGAATGATGGATGGATGGAATGATGGATGGATGGATGGATGGATGGAATGATGGATGGATGGAATGATGGATGGATGGAATGATGGATGGATGGATGGAATGATGGATGGATGGATGGATGGATGGATGGAATGATGGATGGATGGATGGAATGATGGATGGATGGATGGAATGATGGATGGATGGATGGATGGATGGAATGATGGATGGATGGATGGATGGATGGAAGGATGGATGGATGGATGGATGGATGGATGGATGGATGGATGGAATGATGGATGGATGGATGGATGGATGGATGGATGGATGGATGGATGGACAGATGAATGGATGGATGGAATGATGGACGGATGGATGGATGGATGGAATGATGGATGGATGGATGGAATGATGGATGGATGGAATGATGGATGGATGGATGGATGGATGGACGGATGAATGGATGGATGGATGGATGGAATGATGGATGGATGGATGGATGGATGGATGGATGGATGGATGGATGGATGGATGGATGGATGGATGGATGGATGGATGG
>CAEGAE010084059.1:0-22469 GCA_903067095.1 Girardinus metallicus
CCCCAGACAGCATAGCTCCCAGGATCATTGGGACACTCAAACCTCTCCACCACGATAAGGTGGCAGCCCAAGGAGAGAATGTTTTTATGTGAACAATAATCTCATCTTGACAAATAAGATAAGATTATTGTTCAAATAAACAAAAAAAAACAAACAGCAGTTTGATTGGTAGTGTTATTAAAATAGATCATGTTTGATTACTTTGCATTAATATCCTTAGTCCTAAGCCATAGCCATTAGTTAGTGTTAGATTTAGGAAAAGCAGCATGTTTGGCTCACCAAGCTTTTTAATTCATCTACAAATGGGAAATCAAATGGTTTAAGTTACCAGAGTTGCTTTTTCAATTTTGCAGACCATTATTCTGCAACCAAGTTAATGGGAAACTGAAACACTTAGTTTTACAGAGACAGGTGCCACACATTAAATATTAGATGAAGTCCCTCCAACATAATCAGATTAACTTGCAGTATAAAATACGTGAAAAAGTATATTAGATTATTTGTGTCATGCTAATCTTGATCGTATCCACTTAAATTTGATCATTCTCAAGGTAAGAAACAGCAGAAATGACATACATGCAGTGCTATAGAAAATGTTATATCCACTCATAATTTCACGTGATTTATTTAGTGTCAAATTAATATTGGCCCTTACTGACACATTGTTACACACTGAAATGAACAAAACCAATATATTTTAAATCAATCAAATCAATCAAATTTTATTTGTATAGCACATTTCAGCAATAAGGCATTTCAAAGTGCTTTACATCATAAACATAAAAACAAAGTCATGCAACAGAATCAACAATCAAAACATTCATTAAATTCATAAATGATTATGTTTCATAAACAACTCTAAATAGGTGGGTTTTTAGTCGAGATTTAAAGGCACTCAGTGTTTCAGCTGTTTTACAGTTTTCTGGAAGTCTGTTCCAGATTTGTGGTAGGACATGAGTTCACATATTTATTGCCATTTATACATTGTCAGATTTCTACATGTGTGAGCAAACACTTTTAGACTTAGAGACTTAGACTTTTTTAAATATATATGTAAATACATACAGTATATACTGTATGGGCACAGCTGAATGTTATACATGGATGACTTTTTGGAGGCATCAACAATCTCCTGGCATAATCCCAGCTGCAAATCACTACTTTTATCAGAAATGTTGGGTTTTTCTTTTTAAGTGGGTTAATGGTATGGACCTGGTTTAAGCTATGTTTAGATTCCTACTCAGAAATTTATGAATGGTTGTGTGTCTCTGTGGAAACCTGTGTAATTTAGTGACATGTTTAGAATTATTGTCCAATTTGTGGCATTTCTCCTTCCTTCCTCCTTGCTCCTCCGAATCTGACAATGATCATAATGGCCAAACATTTTAATTTTTATTTCAGCAGACCACACAAGTCTCCAAAAATCAAAGTATTTTTACCTGAGTCCACAGTCAACATTTTTCTTTTTATATTGCTTTAGGACAACTGGCTTCTTCCTTGCTGACAGGCCTTTCATGACTCCTTTCACTGAATTACTAGCTTACTAGCTTTTGAGAATTACAGGACAAGATGGTGTTTTGCCCTCCTCCTGGGGTTTCAGGGACACAGAATCCCCTGGAAACACACACTTCCATGGTGCTGCCACTTGGTAATTGTTAAAGGAGTGGTGTTATGTATTCTCCAGGCAAAGGATGCCTTTTTATTGAATTTAAGCATTTTAAATATCAGCGGACACATGCAAAATCCTGACCAATAATCATAAGATTAGTTTGAGTATAGCAATGCTAATAATATAATGTAAATCAAACCAGATTTTTTTTTCCAAAATTAATTCTGTTCATCTAAGAAATACAATGTTTTCATAAGCTGCAAGTTGTAAATAATAATAATTAGCAGAAATAAAAACCTGAAAACATCAGTCTGTGTATAAGAGCATAATGTGTTTACCTCTGTGAATGGAGTTGCCCAAATATATAAACTTTTCAGTAACTTTCTAAATTACTGAACAGGGCTCCATATGTGTAGAATTACATAATGCGGAACATAATATTAACCACTGGAGGGCAACATTGCACAATATCTTAGTAGGGATTAAACACTATCACTGTAACCTACTTGGGGACTTCATCAGCTTAACAATTAAAAAGTGTGGAAGTGACAATGATCAGTTGACACTTTCTAATATAGTTGTGATTAATCTTACAGTTTGTCCAAGACACAAACAGGACAGACAAAGAGATGTCACATCCAACTGAACACCAAACACCAGCTGACCGGTGCAACAAGAAGAGAAACAACCTAAAAACTCAGGCTCTCTGATGTCTGGTTAAGATTCAGAATCAATACTACCGCTATTTTTGAAATCCAAACTTAATACCTTAATAGATGGTGTTTGTGTTTGGCCAAGCAGCTGTCTGGCAGAGATAGTACAACTCAGCTTGAGCATGTCTGGCAAACCCTTTGAGCCTTTAGAAGGCTGGCGGCCAGGTTCACTGAGAGGTCTTAGTGGAAATTCTATGTGTACACAGACACTGGCGAAATACGATGCATTCATGTCACTTTCACAGCCACAGACTCTACCTGCACGTTTCCCTCTGAGAATACTCAACCACGAGTGGCAGCCACCACTGCCCTGTTTCATGTCTGGACATCATAGGCTGTGGATTGGGCCATTAGACAGTGCTGCAGCAGAACCGCACAGACAGGCCAGTAAATAACAGATGATGTTAGCTGTGGCCAGGTCTACATACCCCAAATGTAAACACTTTCTTTGTGAGTTATGGTCGTTTACTAAAAGCTCTTGCCTGTGTTATTTGTATAGTATATGGTGAAATGTTAGTCGGTATACTTGTGAGAAGGATTGTACAGTGCAAAGTCCTTTTTGGTTTCTATGTCCTTTCCAACTTCAAATTTCTTCTTAGTGTTTCCATCAAATATTTGTAATGCATATTTAGAGAAAACATAGTGACATCTATCCAATCTTAAAACCCATTTGTGCCAAACTGACCTAATATTCATGCTGTGCAGAAGAGCTGAAACAATGAAATCATAAGTTTCCCCTTTCATGGCAATTTAAGTCAAATGGCTAGACCTAAGTAAAGAATGACCTACCTACACACTTGCAAGAGCTATAAACTTATGTGCTTCTTTTATGCATGAGTGATAACTTAAAGAGAAAAAACAGCAGAAAGGTCAGTGTTACAGACTTTATTTAACAAACAAAACATAATTCATATTCAGATGCAGTTAGATTATTTTAACATCTTTTATAAAGAAAAAAAATAGCAAACCAAATCCATTTTTTTCCTCATATACACTTCTAACATTTGCTGGCATTTTTTTACTTGGACTGAAACTATTTGCTCACATGTGGTTGATAATTCTAATTTTTAATTGTCAGTTAAAAAACATACAAATGTATATCCCTTAAAGTGGTATAGATATGGCTCATTATCCATGAGAATAAAACCAGATGGGAAAGATGCAGCTGGCCTGGCTTTTTGCAAATAGAAAACGTTTCAAGTTATTATTTTATTGCATTGCACTTGTTTAAAATCTATATTTATATACAGCAACGCACTGGAGTCTATATGTCAAATTTAGACATTTCTACTTCCTGGAAAAGCTAAGCAATTTTTGTCTTGGTCTGATGATTGGAAGTTTAACGTTCATTTATCTGTTACTTAATTTGTGAAGTTGTACATGATTAGTAATATATGTTTTTTGGTACAAAGACGGAATAGTTGATTTTCTGTGCTGGCTTTTGGGCTTTGTGCTTAAAGATCACCATTCCAAAATAAGATAGGTTACCTAGAAAATGAATAAAAGTGTGCAATGATTTTTAAATTATATGTGGTATATTCTCAAATTTATCAAATGTGCTTGAAAATTGCACATTTGGCTCGTTTAAACATGTGCTGAATAGGATGAGGTTGCAGAGTTTTTTTTTCCTGAACTGTTTGGAACTGGAAAAATATCAGTAAACTCTTTCTACAACTATTCATGCTATAGACCTGCATATTTCTATATTCCTACACCAAAACTATTAAGTTTATAGATACAATTCTTACTTTAGCCACACATATAAAATCACACAACAATTCTTTATAACATAAAAAGAGCTTTAGAATGAACAAGCAAGGTTTCAATCCTCACAAGTTTCTCTTTCTAGTACAAATGTTCCATATTTTATTTCAGGAAGGGAAAAATAGCCAGGTCTTAAAAAGCTAATAAACATTTCATATTCCAGGACAGAACAACATAATGTGTAATCGTCACAAGGTTCCTATTTAGACCAGGAAATCCATGCAAGGATGTCATTCATCTGTCAGTCTGTCCGTCCGTCCATCCATCTTGTCCAATCTTAGCTGTCTCCATGTTCCATATTTAAAGACTATTGTAGAGATGTTTACTGTAAAAGTGATATTTATAGCTTAAAAATGGGATAAAAATGACATAATTGGAAACTCCAGCCTGGAAAAATATAACATTTTGACAGTAAAACATGTAGGAGCTCTTTGTGGTGGATAAAAGAAATACTATGCATACCACCATCAAGGACATATATGCATTCAGTTTCACATGAAATATAGTAAAGTTGTGTTTCTGTACTTGAGTGTCAGCCAGCTCATGTCTTGAAAACTAGAACCGCAAAATAAGGATTCTATGATGAAAAGTAATCTAAACATTACTTTCAGTTTTCACAGTGAACTCCCTAATATACACTCAGAAAATATGAACAAATGTTATACAACATACTTGTAATTGGTAATGCTGATCCTGCAGTGATGAGATGACATGTTATAAAACACAATTTAATATCTACTATAATAAATGAGTGATGCAATTTTTCAGGAAAACCCCCCCAGAAAACATACATAACGTTACCTATTCAAAGATGATCAGTATATAATACACAAGTAGACACGTGAAAATATTATGTTATCTTTTATAGTCGGAGAGCAGCACACGAAAAATGATATGCAAATGAAATTCTCACAGTTGTTACATCTTTGTCACTGATTGTACACGAAGACCAGCTAGAAGATGCAATGCACAGATATACATCATTATTCAATCAAATATTACTATTTTAATTTCCTAAAGAAGTTTCCCATGTCCCATGTCATGCAGAATGCCATGACATGGGACAAGTAGTGAAGGGTTATAGGCTTGTTAGTGATTCTAACAGTGAAAAAGTGCTTGATTCAACACTTTAAAGAAAAAAAAAAACTATCCCAGTACCCACCACTCTTTATTTGGATGACTTTTTGTGCAATTACATAATCCAGCAACAATACTGAAAAGCCACAAAAAGGAGGGCATTACAGCCAACACCCAGAACATGCATCTCAACTTCTGAGAGAACTAACACTTCTTCACCAAAACAGGCACACATTGCTCAACCACCTCCTCATCTCCCCCCATCTCAGTCTCAAACTTACAACCTCCTCAGCCTCCATCTTCACTGATTCACATTCTTGATCCTCATCAAGTGTGACCTTCTCCGGTGACGTTGTTCTCACTTTTCCACAGTCTCTGCCTGATAATTTCAGGTGGTGGGTTAATATGCAAGACACTCCACTTATTAGGGATTTAAATTCCTTTAAGATTCTCTGTACCCTTAGTGCTTAGGTTTTATTGTCTGATTATTGCTAAAAGAAGATTTTCTCACCCTCTCTACTTATTTTATTTTTTTCACCACCTTCAGGAAATCTCAAAATTAAACTTTCTTCCCTTGATTTTCCCTCAGTTTAGAACGAGAATCGATTCTTCCTCTTAAACGACTGTCTGACTCAAAGCTTCCTGACAAGCAGCAGAGTAGCAGCTGGTGAAGCTGGAGATTGATTCTGTTTGTTATTATCCCCGGCTCTGGACAATCTCCATTTAACTTGGATAGAGAGATCATGAAGGGTTTATTCTGCTTGACACGGGACATAGCAGTTTCTCTTCAGCATAAATGAGTTGAGGCATACTGCCATGTTGTTTTTACCGTACCATGTTTAGCTTTTGTTGATCACACTGCTTCTCTAATGGCTTTTGATGATGCCTCCTATTATTTGAACAAAATGTTTTATCAAGCTTCAAGTCCTGTTGTGGAGTACCTGAGCCAGATCGTCATTTGTGTTGTCTTTAGAAAGTCTTAAATGGCTTTTGGGATGTTTTGAGCATTGTCGGAAAAAAGTCTATGTGCTCCGGTAGGTCTTGATGATGTCTTTGATTGTCCGTCGACAGATTGGGCAGCACGCATTGGCCATCTTCTTGAGCTTCAGGCCGCAGCTGTAGCAGAGACACATGTGACCGCAGGCGTACAGGACGGTGTCCACCATGTTCTCGTAGCAGATAGTGCATTCGTCACTCCAAGAGCTGGAAGAAGATGGAAATGTAGGGGACTGTGGATGGCTGGAAAATGGAGAACTTGGGTTTATACCTGAGAAGGAGGAGAGAAGAGACGTAAGAAAAAGAGCTGAAATGCAATGTGAACTCTGCAGGAAACATGGATTTGACACAAGTGTGACCACTAACAGATAGAGGGGTTGTTCTCCTCATCTTGCTATAATGCAATGTGCTTTTGAGAAAACCTTGCTGTTTTTCGCACTGAAGCTAACATGCCACCTGCTGAAACAGTTTTGCTGATCAATGATACCCACAACTTTGCAACAACCCTGCTGTAGACATGCTGTCTCACTAGCTTGTCCCCATGTAAACAGCGTTGGATTAGCTCAAAGAACAGAAAAACTGAAATGTTCATCTGGCAAATAAACTCCCCAGATAAAAATTAGATGGTCCAACTCTCTGCTGCACTAAATGCACATTCAGTAATATGTAAGGAATTTGCCCTTTTTTGATGTAACTAAAGAAACCTTGGGACAGCTGATTGCAGAACCACTGGGTCTCCTCTAAATGTCAGTCAGTATTTAAGTGTCACGTTTTCTGCCACTTTTCGTTCCTCCTGAGTCAACATGGGCAGCTTCATATCACAAAGGTAAATGTTTCTAAAACAGGCATATCAGTTTTATAGTCGACTAATTTACATTGGACTATAGTTCATTGCAAGTATTCACACCTGTTGACCATTTCATACAACAAACTATATATAACCTATGCTGACACAAAGTAGAGAAGAGGAGAAAAACCGATGCTTTACACATGTAAAAGATGAAAATTCTGCTCAATATTTTGACAAAATAACTAAGGTTTGGTCAGACTGGACAGAGAACATCATTTCAACTTCTTAGCACAGATTTTCAATTGGATTTCTGCCTGGATTTTGTCTTCTCCATTCCAATAAATTAATATGCTGTGAAGGGAACCATTCCTTTGTGGCTCTGGCTGTGTATTCAAGGTTATTTTCTTCTTGAAGGTTGATCTGCCAGCACGTTTCTTCCAGGATGTATTTTATGCATGGCTGAAGTACATGGTTATCTTGAACTGAAGAAAAGCACATCACAGCATTTTAGGGATGGTGAACTCTAAATGTCCTGTTTTACTTGGCGTCTAGCCTGTTGATCAAAAGCATCACTTTTGGTCTTATCCGACCGAAACACTTCTTTCTACATGTTTGCTCTGTCCCCAACATATTTTTTGGCAAAAATCTTATGGCTTCTATCAATAATCGTTTTCTTCTTGGCGTTATTCCAAAGATCTATAGTATGAAAATCTGAAGAGAATTTTCCATGAAACATTGAACCAACCTGTGGAAGTGGAAAACAGTGTGCTGTAGTTGGAGTTAAGGCTTGAATTCAGACTGATGTTCAGTGTGGTGTTGAGGTTGGATCCAGAGTTTCTACTGCAGAGTGTTGTCGGGGTGTTGGGTGTACACGACGGCGAGCTGGGCACTGATGAACCTTGATGATCTAGAGGCAAAGATGAGCCTTGCATAGAGAGAGGACAGACAGTTAACATTCGCTTTCATAAAAACAGTCAAAGCAAGAGTTTTACAAGAGCTGATTATGGTGGATTAGCAAATATTCAGACAAATGTAACTGTTCTGGTCATCTAACTGCCTCATATTATTCTTCTATTTCTTTCACACACACTAACTCTGCTCTATCACCAAGCGGATGACTAGTGAGTCCACAGTGTATGTGTGTGGGTGTAAACGAGTGAGTCACGAGCTTGCACGGCCCCCTCCCTTCCTTCCTCCTTCACGAACCCATGATCCCTCTGGATGAGGTACAAAACAACTTCCACATACTATCTGTTGTCTGATCCATATGATCCATCCCCATCTGCGCCCCGTAACCACTGGAGCTGCCATCGGTTCTCATATAGGCCGATGATCTCTCCTAGGACATGAAAATATTGACCCAGTTCCCCCACTGTCATAGTCTGACTGATCGTTCACTTGGCGTCAAGCACATGACATTGATGCCTTACGTCCCTTGCAAACATTTTGTTTGTTTTAAGTGTTCTAGAGGTGATAATGGTGAGAAACCACAGAAAAAAAATACGTCAAGTTTCAGAATTTTATATGGTATACAAATAATGTTTTCTGCATACTCTGATGTATTGCTCTAAACCCAAATGCCTTTTCTACCATCCATTTTTAACACTGCTCTCTCAGTTTGAGCTTACATAAACAAATTATAGTAGGTTTTTATGCAACAACGATTTTGTTGCTAAAAAGGTCAGGACAGAAAGACAACAGAAACATAAGTCTTTCAGTAATTTATTTGTCTTTAAGGTCACTGTTGAGATTGATGATTGTACCACTTTGCTGAGGCATCGTCTGCCGGGATCACATATTGATTACACTGTATTACAGAGGGGACAGGGGTGCACACGTTTACCGCACCCTTGCATTACCACCTTAAACTGACCTTTTGGGGCTTTTCACCAAGGGTAAATGTCTTGGTGAACGCTAATAAGGCAGAATGGATAACCTTCATATCTATTTATGCACCCTTTCATCAAGGGCGCCTTTCATCTTCTCTTGGATAAATTTATAACTGGTGTTGTGGTATTCGTTGTCTGTTTATTTCTGTTTGAGCCTTTTGTGTTTAGTCCCTTCCAGTTCTTGTTTATTACATGTAGCAATATATCACATTATGAGTACCAGTCAAGGCAAACTGCTTGTCTACATATCGAGTAGCATTTCTCTGCAAGTTGCAAACTGAGCATTTACCCTCTTGCAGCCTTTGCCAGCTTTCTGGGGGACAGATGTTCCCAAGATGTGTAAAGATTTGCTAAAGCATTCAGTCACGGGCAGAAATTTGGGAATCAATTGAAAATAGATGGCGAGAATGGGAGGTTTTTGTAGTTTAATAAAGTATTAAACGTTTTTTCAAATAAAAATTGTTATAGTCTGACATGCGTTTTTATTCAGCCCCCCTTTACTCTGATACCTATAAATAAAATCCAGCACAGTCTGTTATGTTTAAAAGCCACCAGGATGGTAAAATAACAATGTAATAGCAGATGTTGTGTGGAGGCCCCAGAAGTTTGTTGAAGGTTGGAAGACAAAAACAAACAATGCGGATTGAGCTGAACACACACCATCCCAAGAATGAAATAAGGTGGTGGCTGCATTATGGCAGCATTTGTAGGATGCTTTTTTTTTTTTTTTTTTTTTTTTTTTTTACAGGAACAGGGAAGCTATTAAATATGGTGCTAAATATTGGGCAGAACAGGAGGAATTTCTATTAGAACCTGGACCAATATAGAATCTGAGAAAGACTTGATAACTGATGTCCACAGACCCTTTCCATCACTTATTCAAACAGAACTCTACTTTTGCTTTTTGCACTTGCATATCAGATTTTCTTACCACATGAAATCACTTGGACAAATATTCTGCAGCTGATGAGAAGCATTCATTGCAAATCTAGAGGCACAAAGAGATCCAGAATGGACCAAAGACAAGGTACCCAACTTGTTGTGGGTCCTGGCTATGCAGGTTGGAAAGCAGGAAGGATAGCTGCTTTGCACCATCAATATATGCTGGCACCATTCAATGATAAAAAGCCAAGTGAATACATTGGGCTCTGAGTGGAACACATATTCTGCAGAGACAAGTGTGGTAGTTTATGGTGCCAGTGTTGCCCTGTAGGGGGAGTGATTGGTCTTCTTAATGTTAACTTTAGTGGCATGTGTCTAGGAAGCATTCCCATGGATGTTGCTTTTCAGATTACAGCAAAACACTGTGTCAACAAGAGTAGTGCTACCCATCAGAGCTGCTAACAATTACATTGTGATGTATATATCATAGCAGCTTTAAGATAGCAGCTGAGGAGGCAGTTATGCAAACCCATAATGATGGCGATGCAAGACAACATCAGGATGCTAAATGTCGAACATGAAATGGTTAAATCTTACTTTCTCAGATAAAACCGACAAAGTGATCATGTGACAGTGGCAGACTCCCATCTGTTCCACCTCAGAGGCTTGACAGCACCCAGCCATGACAAACTGTCACTTGCTTCAGTGGCTAGATGTCTCCATGGCAACTTATAGCATGCAACTGCAGAGGCTGTGGGTGAGTTTAGACATCCCGTCACAAATGGATCACCCCCCACACACACAGCTGGAGCGGGTAACGCACTGAGTAAAGGACCTCAAAGATCCAAAATGGGGATATGATTGGGGGTGCAAAATAAAATGCAAATAGGGAGGAAGTACAGAGGCAAAACTAGTGTTACTGGAACTGGCTGTGGGTGGAAAACCCAGCACAGCAAATCTCCAAGCAATTACATTTTAATAATGCATCAGGAGGGCATCATAAGAAGCTATCACAATCTCCCTCCTGATACATAATGCTGGCTGCTGGGAGCCCACGCAAGACAGAAATAACCTCCCGAGTTCTCAGTCTGGCTGACTTCATGGGGGAGTGGAGAGGAGAGCAGAGCATCCAAGAGAGGTTTGAAGAAGAAAATTAGGAGAATTGATCAATTTTAGTTTATTTTAACTTTCAGTAAAGGTCACCTTCAATTATTGATTTTCCATGAACGAGACACCTGCTCTGCTCAAATGCATACATTACTAGTTTACTGCGCAAGCCAGCGATAGTGGAATAGGGGAATGTGGCTTTTAAATAATGTATATTTTTTAATCTGCAGTGATGGCAAACAGATTGAAAAAAACTAAATTTGTTCTTGTAGTACTCTCTAGGTTTCCGCACACTCTTGAAAAATTTGGAGAATGTGGGATTTCATCTTGATTGTTCAAATGTGTGTCAAAAAATAATATGGGAAAAAAACATCTATTTTGAGACTTAAATTCCTTCTTCCATCTTCTAAAGGGTAAAAAAAAACCCTCAAAATGCTCACTACAAAATTTTGTGTTAAATTTAAATGACATACTTTAGCTTTACAAAACTGTTAACTGATCCTTTACCATACTGAAAATTTGAAAAAAAAAAAAAAACTTACATTTTTCTTATCATCATTATTGTGACAGTATGCTATTTTCATTCAGAGGCTTTCGAGCATCTCAACCAGAGGTGCTGATAGTTGTGGAGGATGTGACCCCATTCACAACTACAATAATTTGGACAAATAACTTTGTTGGACAATCTCTGGAGAGAAAGAAAATATATCTACTTTTCACTTTTCAGTATGAAATGCAGGAAAAGAAACTCAGTACATAAAATTCAATGTGCCTTCGGGCGAAGCCTCAATGAATTTGTGAGATCTGCTGAAACAAAACACATAAGACACATTTTGTTTAACCGAAGGCTCAAAGCTAACCACCATATTCAAATCACTAGAGCTGCATTCAAATTACCGAGTGATAATTCAATTGATAAAAAGTCAGCAGCCCAGACGGCAAAGGATGTGAAACTTTTTTTATGGTTTGAAAGAGTGGAAATTAGTCCTCCAAAACGTAATTTAACAATTCCATGCTGTATTAACTTCTTAATGGAAAAATGCAAAAGACCTCCTTTGTAGATATTTGGAAGACAGCAGGGGAATTAAAAGCCATCCTGTTGATAAAACTACAACTTACCGTTCAAGTCAAATCTTTTTGACTGAAATCCAATTACACCCTTTTCACCCCGCACTGCAAGCATGATTTGTTCTTAAATCATATTTTAAACTTATCCTCTCAGAAAGTAGGAGCACCGGTGGTGTCACATCTAAATCAGAAATATATAACTGGAAAATATAAAGCCTCCAAGCTGAAGGCTTTATATTGAAGGTTTGATTTAACACTTTTTCCAGATTATTTCTGAAAGATTACTTTCCATTTTTCTTATTGAACTGGACTTATGTTATGAACTATGGTTTTAGAATACAATGGCACACCATTGCTACTACCATCATCATTATTATTAACATCACCATTATTATCATTATTAGTAGGTAATAGTAGCAGTTACAGCACTATTATTATTATTATTAATTATAACTTCAATTCGCAGACATAAAATCACATTGGTATGTAATATATGTTTCATTTTCACCTTAAATAATTATTGTTTTTCAGTGGTTGTTTTCTTTTCTGTAATTATATTTGTTTGAAGCCTGGTAATTCTGTCCTTGTAGTTTTGTAATGCAATATAATGTAACCTATTGTGATTAAAAAAAAAATGGAAGGAACACTGAATATAGCGACATGATAAACCTAACACAACTAGCTAAATGAAAAGGATCGAAACAAGTGAAGATGAGTGTACCTAAAATTCTGAGTTGAGTGATGGATCCATGCAGACCGTAGAACATCCAGAGAGGCCTGGAGTTATCGACACAAAGCGCCATTCCTGCACTGCTCCCATTATGGCTCATCATGAGCTCCCCTTCTGCATTCACCACAAAGCTCAAAATGTCCCCACTGTGGAGTTGCACAGCCACCCGGCACACGGCCCAGAATTCCTTGCGGTCGACCAGGGACTCGGGGTTCGATGGGAGATCACTGGGCCTGAGGGTGGCCGGGTCGCAGGACGTCACGCCGTAAGAAAGAGACCCCACCCGGCTGACTCCTGCTTTCACCTTCACAAACACAATCTCCGAACAGTGCATTGGGCGGCTGGTGAACACCAGGGTCCTCTCGTCGCCGCGGTGATCAGGCCGAGCAACCGTGTGCTTATCGAGCGCAGTGACATGGAGGCCATGAATAGTGTGAAACTGCAGATCAGTGTCCAAGTGGCCAGGCAGCAGCAAGCACTGCTGCGAGTTCTGAGAGTTCTGAGGAACATGGCAGGAGTTGGAGTTTAAAGGCTGGAGTTGTTCCTCTTCATCCCCCTCATCATCCTCTTCCTCGAGCTGCATCTCTTGCTGCTGCAGGCTCAGGTCACACAGACTAATGGTGAGGCGAGGGTCATGACTGTTCCGCCGAGCTGAAGACCGACGGGTGGCAGCATAGGAACGAGGACGCAGGCAGTCCAAAGGGACCATCTCGCTGTCTGTTCAAATACAAAACACACATACAGACACAGCGTTATGTAATCACCTTCTCAGTGGTGTGAAAAGCTTCATTTGATCATCTCACAGTGTTTTCATGTGCTTTAAAATTTTACTTCGACAAGATCATAATTTAATCTGCATTTTGGCTGCAAGAAAAATAATTAGTTTTTGCAAAAGAAAAAGAAAATCAGCGATGTAATTTAATGCATGCTGCCAGGCAGTTTTATGCAGATTCTAAAAGAGTTTAGTTGTACAATCTCTGTACACTGCTCATTCATCAACCCCGCTTTCGCAAGGAACATGTTGCTATTGAACCTCTGCGTTTTACAACATATTCGTGTATTCAGTAGAGATGATTAAAACCCAGCCAGACAACCAAATGCATCAGCATTTACATGCTTAGAGACACATCAGGACTTTAAGTGGGGGGCCAACTGTAGCTGCAGGCCAATCGCTGCATGGTAAGAATAAAAAAGAAAAAAAAGACGTAACAGGTTTATGTAACATTCAAAGAATAAAAGATTCCGTTTTTCAGCCCACCTCTCATGTCTGCACCTCGGGGTCCTGTCGCTAAAATATATTTTCCATTCTCAAGCCTTCATACAAGAGCCTTGCAAATATATTCACATCCCTCAAAATGTGTTATCATTTTGGGTGAAATGTCAATGCAATCTATTTTGTGAAAGAAAGGAACAAAAGTAGTCCATGATTGTGAAGTACAAGAAAAATAGGGTACGGTTTATTTAAAAAAAAAAAAAAAACATGCTTCCACTCACAACCAGCTGATCCACTGAATCATGTGTTGTGCCACAGTCCCGAAGAGTCAATAAGCTGACCGAGCAGCAATGCTTCATGTATTTCTGCAAAATTTCAATTTTTTTTTTTTGTTACATGTCCAAATGCTACAGTCAACGATTTTCTGATGGTTGAAAAGGAAAGGCATTCTAAACACTGAATATATGCTGCATGCAAATACTCATTCCTATGGTAATCTGGATCACAGTAAAATAGAAACCACATGGGAACATCTGTGCCAAAAGAAAACAGAGATGGAACGTGCTTTCTACGCGCACGGCCAGTCCAAACAGATCCACATAGTGGCACGCTTAGAAACTCCGTTCCAATTTTACGACAAGCTAAAATTAGTCTTATTGGACATCTGAGGAGAGAGGGGGAAGGGGTGCGGTTGAGGGTGATTGACATGATGGCCCTCAGCCTCGACCCGCTTCGGGCTTCCCCTATGCGGAGTGAAAGAAGAACAAGTGAAAATCAGGAGGAGATAAGATGAAAAATAGCGTTGGGTGGACACTTGAGAGAAAGGGCACACCTCACCACAGCTCCTCTTTATCACCCCACAGACAACAAATCTCCGGCCGACCCACTGATAAACTGCAGGAACTTAATTACTTCCTCTGTCAAGAGTGAGCACAAGCAGCTATGAGGCTCTTATTATTAGCAGCCTTATCATCTTCAAGGCAAAGCTGGCCGACGATGGGAGGCAAGAGATCATTTCTATTCTGGCACTGATGGTTTCCTACGGTTCACGGTTTCTGTGTTTTCTGAGAGCAGTGGCGTATTTACGTTGACGTATCAATCCGTTGTGTAGAGAAACACGGACAGCGAAATTAGATACAACAAAAAGAATTTTTGTTGTATCCCGAGAGCCACGGGAATATGTACGACTTCCTCTCCGCTTTAGTCTCGGTACAATTTGAATTTCACACATTTTTCAAACATAAAAATCCCCAGTGTATCAAATAATAACAATAAGGACAGAGAGAAATTAAATTTTTCCAAATGTTTGGAAATTAATTAAAGTCAATAATTGTTCAACTAATATGTGTCTCCTTTAAAAAAGAGGTGGTGAATTCCTGGTTAAGTAAAGGTTAAATAAAATACATAACAAATAACAATAAACCAGTAATGTGTTTAGCACATCTGTGTGTGTTGGGGTGGAGAAGACGGATATTTTACATACATCTCATCCACACACCATCACTGGTTGAAATCTGTGACTCTAATGCAAACAGTCCAACCCGGAAGCAATTTCCCAGTTGTACTTAACAAACAGCACTTTTTGCCATTTAGTTTCTAATGAAAAGCCAGAGACCTACATGTACATGCCAGCACACCCACACACACACCCACACCCACGCAGGTGTGGACATGTTTTTTTTTTTTTTTTACTCTATTAATTATGTTGGAAAATTAAGCAAAGTTCCCACGGAAAATTTACAGCAGATTCTCAGCACACACATTTGGAGCTTTAGGAATTGGCAATAACCATTTTTTTTTCTACTAAACATGATGGTAATTATATTCCACTTTGACATTTTAAAGTTCATGTCCTTGAAGCATTCAAGTAACAACCCAGAATCACTCTTTTTTCTTTTAAACAATACTCATGTGATTAAGTGCACGGTTGAAATTGCTCTGCTAACATTAAGTAGTCTTTAAACAGCTCCAGCCACTCATTTTCAAGAGAAAAAAAAAAAAAATTAAATAGAGGAACACATACCAGACTGACACTGCAGGGCCAATGACTGCCCTTTTAGCTTTGGCTCTTAATATTAACTTTGTTGAAAAAAACAAAAAACAAAAAGTGTAACCAGACCCTTTGTAGACACTGTGGGGAAATGTCTTCATAGAAACTGCAGAAACAAGAACAGAGACAAACATTCTTCCACCTGCTATGGTTCCCCACCCCTAACAAACAAGTCCCAGGCTTCAGGACACAGGAACTCTTCAACTAATCCGGAAAAACCAGTTCCAGGAAAGTCAAAGTGGGAAGACAAATAAAATCTGGAAACCTGTTTTAAAGTTACCATGTGCCAAGATCAACTGCTGCGGTTTAAAAGCAGACTTTTTATACCAAGCTGCCAAAACATTCGGTCCAATTCCATCCATCTCGAAGCATCGCAGAGACACAAGTGCGTACGATAGCAGATACTAGTACTGCATGAGGAGGTTTTTAATTAGGATTAGGAGGCATTTGGGAGTTTTAATAGCACTAAAATCTCTATACAAGGTCAGCTGGGATGACTGTCTGCATGAGCATTCTGCATGTGAGTTTGGGTATTGGTCCTAAGTATAGAAAAGAACAGGGGGGATGTCCAGAGATCTGCCTGACTTGAAAGAGTGAAGTCATCTGACATGGGAGAGAAGGGGCTTGTGCTTGCAGAAAAATACAAAAAAAGAAGAATAAGGCATTTGAAATCCAGAATAAAAGCATACACACAACTGTTTGTTTAGTGGACCTAAATGACTAGATAAGGCTGTTACACTCCATGAGATGATCAGAGCAATTGCCAGTCTGTCGCAGGGCAACAGAGACAGACAGGACACACAACCATGCACACACACACACACACACACACACACACACGCACACACCCTCACACCTAGGGAGAATTTAGAGAGAGACCAATTAACCTGACAGTCATGTTTTTGGACTGTGGGAGGAAGGCGGAGTACCCGGAGAGAACCCACACATCCACAGGGAGAACATACAAACTCCACGCAGAAAGACCCCGGGCCGGGAATCAGCCCCCACTGATTAACAGTGGGGGCTGCACAATTTAATTGATAAATTTAAATTAGCCCTCAGCTAATTTAATCTTGTTACTTTTGGATTACACTATCCAAGAAATCCAAGAAATGATTAAAAAGGTAATCATTTCTTCTCAATAATTATTTCAAAAGTAATAAATTAGTGTTGCTTTTATGCATCAAACATTGGGAATAACATGTAATTGTATGTTGCTGTTTTAAATCTTTGTCTTAATACTGCAAAACTGTAATATTTCCATGTCAGCCCATGCTTAGTTAGATTTTCAAGGAAATACTTTTTGAGTGCCTCGACATGCACTTTCACACAGCCATGCTTGTTTTCAGCAGTTCTATGCTGAGTTGATGAAGTGCCTAAATCTGATCTCAATTTAAAACACATTTCTCCAATTATTCTGATTTATCGCAACGTTCTGGTCGAAGTTATATCTTTGAAAACTTCACAGATGGACATATTTGCTCTCTAACATACATTCTCCTCTTTCACTTGGAGAGTTGTCCGTTCATCTGAAAGCGATTAGCCCTCTCTCCGAAGGGTTCCCCCTGACCGCTGCAACTCCCAGGATCCAAACCTGACAGGCTCCATTACCATTTCTATTTAGATTTCCTGCAAATCCGTTCGATTCCACAAGGGTCGATAAAATTCCAGCAGAGCCGCAATAGCCTGCCCAGCCGCTTTTATTTTCGTTCTGCAAATCAGCTGAATTCCAAGCCCTGAGATCACTGGAGACAGAAGTCTTGTAAATCCAAGGACTTATCATGTGTGCATGATTTTAGATATTTGGTCTGAGGACAGTCTTCCAATATCTTGCTCCTATCGGGTGTCTTTTTTTTTTTTTTGCCAACCGTCTAGGAGATTCTTTCTTTTATTTGGATCCCTGTTGTTTGCAGTTCCTTGCATTTACTCTTCCTGGAGTCCACTCATTCAGCACAAATAACTAAAAAAAGTATATAGATTACATAACAAATAAAAAAAAACACTAATTACAACAATAAATAGAGGCCATAGATCAAAACAATAGGAATTATAATATTATGAAAGCACTTTATTACTTTATTTTGAATGATTTGTAATTTCTGCACCATATTTCCTCAGGACCTCGACCACACCGACGAACAGTGATCTAATAACTAAACTTTCTTTACCTGATCTATTGTTGTATCTTTAATAGCCATATTTAGCTCTGGATGTTCCTACACCAATATTTAGACCCTGTTATTATAGATTTTGTTTTATTCACATTCAAAATGCGTTTATTATTACTCGTCCAATCAATTACTTTTCACTGCAGTTCCTATATGTGAGTTCCTATTTGAATTTCTCACAACTGGAATCATAACTACACACCTCAGAGTCAATTACATACATAACAGCTGTTCCATTTTATAAGGAAAAAGGAAAATCATTTGGAAACAATGAAAAGAGCAATGGGCCTAAACAACGTTCAATTTTATCCAGTTTAAAATCAGGTTTAAAATGCTTCAAAAAACTAATTAAAAAGGTTATTTTGTTTAAAGTTAACAGTGCTTTTACAAGTTGTGTTATGCAAAGAGGAGAAGGACATTACATTTTAATGAAATTTGAATGTGCCTTCTAGCAGGGAGCAGCTGTGTTAGTCCGTCTCTTTAGGAGTGTGAATATATGTCCACACTACAGTGTTATGTGATCCTCTGATGTGCTGCATATCTTAAGAAAGTATTTGTCTCTTGCCTGAATGTATCTAACCTTTAGGGCTCTCTATGCCCCTCAACATGCAATGATTAGTATGCATAAACTTTACATACATATTACATTACAGAAAAAGTAATGCACTTTTTAAACATAAAATCCATATCTTTGTGAATAAAAATAATAGTTTTAAATAACAAATAACAAATGATGCAGACAATATGCTGCAGTGTCTTAAAAGAGGCTCTTCATGCAATCTGACTGAACCTGAGGTATTTTTCATAGAAGAACAGGTTTTGCCAACCTGGTAGAGGCACACTGCTTAAGACGAGAGCTGGCTTCACAAAGTATTGACTCAGGAGATAGGATTAAAGAACCCCTTGCTGTATGCCACACATTTCAGATGCATTATGTGCAAAAGTTTATGAAAGACATGCAAAGAAAATCCTGTGCTACTTTGTGCTTTTCTATCACATGAGAACCCAGTGAAATACATAGAAGTTTGTGGCTCCACCTTGTAGTTAGTCATACAAAAATATGTGAGAAGATTTTACTTTCATGCCATCAAGATGAAACAAAAACCAAAACTATTTTGAAACCTAACAAAATAATATAAATATATTTAACTATGAAACAAAAGTTGCTAACTGAAAGAAAGATAATTAGACCAGCCAGAGATGGTATGCAGCACTTGCTTGATAACTGGAAAAAGTGTCTTGAGCTACAGTTATTGCATACGACATATTGGGTAAGACTTATGAGGTTAAGAATAATATATATCTCTGTAGAAAAGCATAGTAACCTCTAGTGTTATAATTCTTAGCCTAAATAGTGTTACATGGAAATCCCTTGTCCTCTTGACCTAAACTGATGTTACAAGCTGCAGAAATTTCCATAATAGGAAAATGTGGGACAGGGCAGAGCATATTCTTTACTGTAATCAGATTTAATAGCAAGTCCCTTAAAACAGGATCATTCATGTGATTTATATGTGTTATCTTTAAACTCCGAGGAAAGGTTCAAATAGAATAGGGAGCGAAACAGGGAAAATGGTGGAAGGCTGCAGTATGATGCATGATTTTAGCTTCTTTGTGCCAAAAGATTTCAGTGAAAGGAAATTACTAAATGTTTATAGTATGGAGACATTTAGCATATCTTTTTGCCTGTCTCTCCCTCTCCCTCTCTCTCTCTCACCGTCCCGCTGTTTGCCTTTGGGTCCAAACACAGTTTTGATAAATGATTTTGCATATTGTGATTACCAAGGCGAATTTTTAGCATATTGTTTTTGGAGGATTTGGCTTCAAGCACCAGTCCAGAAATCAGATGTACTAGTGCAGCATCAATTTGCGATAATTCAGGGTAAGCAAACCCCGCTGGTCTATCGCATGGCTTCATTCATCAAAATTAACAAAAGAGTTTTGTTCACTTACTTTAAGAAGCCTGGAAGAAATAGGTAAAAACTGCATCTACATGGTGTAATACACTTATTGTAATCAGAGTTTGAGGTAAATTTGAACTTTATCTCCTTCAACATTTCATTTTAAGTTGCCTTCATAACAACGAAGTGCTATAGACTGTATGTGGCCTGATCACAAATCCATTTCTATATTTAAAACCTTGAAATCCACAAATCAAACCCAGTGAGAGGTCACCTAATCTATGTTGACAAGTGAAACAATAAGTGTTGTAGCAAGTGGCATGAGTGTGTAGCACACCAAGAGAGAGGACAAAAATAAACACAAAGCCAGGAAACAAAAGCAGTCATGTTCAAATAGCATTAAACACGTGCATAGCATTGAGTTTCTCATCATTTCATCTGGATGCCAAATAGGTATGCAACAAAGATAAACAGCATGAGCAAAAATAGTTTCAGTTTTCAGTTGATTAAGATGAGATTCACACAATAACAAGTGTGCAAGAAAATTTCAGAAAAAAAAAAAAGGATGAAAACACAATTCACACACAGTTCATACCTCAACTAGCCCCAACATGTTGCGTGTTTCTTTGAAATAAGTGGATCAGATAAGATCAGAATAACAAAAACAAGGAATTGCACCGGTGTATAAATGGTAGACTTGTCGCAAGTTTTGCTTGGCCTCGTTGTTAATTTCAATACGTTCTTTTAGTAACACTTAGACCGCTTGCAGTGCAGATAGTCAGTTCAGAACCTCAAACTAGTTAAGACAATGAAGTGTTTTATTTTTTGCTGACATATCTCCAAGGACTAATGGATTGTTGCTAACTTCAAATTTGTTGATTTATCCAAACATTTACATCACAACAAATAAGAGACTTATTTGTGGCACTACAAACATGCTGTTTGCATGTTTGTAGCGCCACAAAAACAAACTTACTTTTAATTGCAGTGCATTTTTTTCCCCCTCTGTTTTTCAGGAGTCTAATAAAAACCAAACTCTTTTTACTTACCTTATCTGAGTTAAAAACCAAAGAGGTAACGAAAAAACTGAAGACCACCAACACATATTGAATAGCAAAATTGTTGGTTACAATGGAGACTGAATGTGGCAGAACGCAGTTTCATCTTACAGTTCTCTAAATAAAGACTTGACCTCTAGACAATGACACTGTATTTTTCTGACGTATGTAAGGGTGCACATATTACTACGCTCAATCATTCATCAGTTCAAATGTTGGCTACCACGGAACTGAATGCAGCCCAGAAAAGACTTATACAATGTGTCTTTTTAGCCAGGTTCTCCTGCTGCTGTGACATAAAGAAATGTGACAGATGCTGTAAAAAGGCTGTTTAATATTCAACCTCTGAAGAAAATCTGTCCATCATTGACATCCTCGAGAGTAGAGAAATTTGTGCTCAAAAATGTATTTTTAACATAAATACAATGGAAAAATCTGTATATTTTTCACTTGCATTTTCCATTTTATTTCTTGTAATGGAACACTCTAAAGTGATTGGCATTACTAGATAAATAAGAACAATCAATGTGAAAATATTTCTGCCATTTGAGTCTTGCTGTACATAATTTCTGGAAACAGCGAGAGACTTTATTAAATATTGTATCTATGCTTTGCCATTTTTTATTTCTTGTGTAATTATTTCCTTAATTTCCAGAAAATAAACCTGACCTAATATCAAAATGCTAATGTGCACACCTGTTATTCTATGTTGACTGGCACCAGCATGCAGGTCCAATGACAGTTTCACAAATAATCTAATTGAGAATAAATATGCTTTTTGAAAACACATGTATCGGCAAGACAAATCCAAAAGTGGTAAATTTATTCAATGATTTAAAAAAAACCCCTCAAAACCACTCAATGAAAATGTACATAGAAAGTATTATCTTTATCTCTTTGTCCCTCAGAGTGATAATAAACATGGACAGTATGAAGCAAGAGATTTTACCGATGCTGATGCTCTACAGGTTCACTGCAAAGCAAATGTAGATGATTTATGTTGAAGCCCATCTCTTAATCACTTGGAAAGAACACGGCCTCATGACACTCTGCCAGATATTTGGGATTTTTCTTTAATGACTACAGAGACAAGTTGCAGATGACTCTAGCAGACGCCGTCTTACGGATCACTACAGTTCTGTCAGTGATTAAATGACTCATCTACCAATGGTAAACAAAGCCCCAGTAGAGCATCTTGCATCCATCACAAAATGTCTTTGAATTTCTGAACCTAGAAGAAATCCATCATACCTTTAAGAAACAGAGCATGATGCGTGGTCTCTGTGCAAACCCACATACGCTTACTCAGAGGACTCTTTATTACGTATGCTGGTTTTTGCTAATACAATTCAGCAATTACATGGCAAGTTTAAATTACCACTGTAATTTAAACTTGCCATGTAATTGCTGAATTGTATTAGCAAAAACCAGCATACGTAATAAAGAGTCCTCTG
>CAEGAE010084060.1:0-30099 GCA_903067095.1 Girardinus metallicus
ATATATATATTGAAAACATTCAGTCCTTATATATAAAGTAAACGGATTGAATAAGAAACAAAAGAAAAGTAAGAGAAAACCAAAGGTAGAAATTGGGAAGACTATTAAAAAATAGCCAAAGCGTTGCAGATGAAGGCCACTTTGGATGACTACATGAAAGTCTGGCTCTATGAAAGCAAAGCTGAAAAGAAATTAAAACTGGCGCTCATTATTTGAAATTTAATTTTGAAATTAAAAGCATGTTCAGTAGTAAATGTTCTTTCTTGAAAATACAACATGTCCTATGACAATTCAATATGTGATCAGTCTTTTTTCTGTTTGCCCTGAAATGTGAATATAGAATTTATCTATTAGTCATTTTTTGTATAAAAACACCTAGATTAATTGGTGGAACCTGGTTCTGCAATTAATCTTTTAAATGATGAAACCAAATAATAGATTGGTGCCATCTTCACATGGAAGAAATATGTCTCCACATATGTAAAGATATATGTGAAAACAAATATATCTTCATATGTGAAGATACATTTCTGAAAGATAATAAAAAAAAATGCTCAGTCCAAATAAAAAGTTAGTGGCTCGTGCTGTTAAGTTCTTTATCTGTTTCACTTTCAGTTTCTTACAGGTTTCTTACCAGTTTCTAACACATTTGATTTCCCCATAACAAAAAAGCCTCCTTTTAGAAGTCCTTGTTTCTAGTCATCATTAGCCACTGTTCTCCACCAGGGGGTGCCGTTATACAGGAAACTGTATGGCTTCCAGTCTCCACGAAACATGAGGTCTCCAATATTGTGGAAACAGACAGTATAGGATAACGGCATCCTTTTTTACAATTCAAGATAAAAATACAAAAGTAGATTTTGTAATTGCCAAAGTCATGTGGTAAAAACATGGACTATCCTTTATTTTTTTTAAACCAGTTTACGGTTTCAATAAAGTGGCTAATTCCCCCTCTCAAGATGTTATTTACAGTTTAGGTAGTACTTTAGTACCTGAAGTTCTAAGGAGAAATGATCTGATTCTGCAGTTGAAAGAATATCTCCAGGGCATGCTCTTAGATTAAACCTCATCGGGTTCCTTTCGGCAAGATCTAAAAGTCTCTTCTGCAATTAAGAAAGGCTGTGGTGCTGTGGTGTCAGTATAAGGTGCAGCAGAAGATAGATGAAGTTTCATTAGACCTGTTTGGGATCAAACTCTGTGTCCTGCTGTTTAATGTTCTCATTTAGCCCACTGAGATTCACCCAAACAGCTTCTCGCTGTCCTTACTGTTGTTTGGCTTGTCTTTGTCTCCAGTTTGATTCCAGTGTAGTCTCTGGAGTGTGTGCCAACACAATCACTGGAACAGCCCAGTGGAATAAAGAAACATGAGTTTGCCATGTTAGCTCACCTTCTTACACCACATGGGTCAGTTTCCAACATGTTGTTATTGTGCAGGGCATTGGGACCGAGGGGTTTCCTGCTTTGGATGATACCTGTTTCAAGCTGCCATGGTAATAGAGAGCAATCTAATCACCTTGTTGCAGCCACCTCTTCCTCCCGCAGCCCGTGTTTAGAAATAGAACTGTGGCAGAGGAATAAGACCTCATCAATCACCATGGGATTCTCCTGGGATGAAAATCATGCTCGCAACTCTGACAGAACAACATCCAGCTCGCTGAACTGTCCTCATTTTCCTGCTCAAACAGAAACAACTTGAACATGAGTAACTTAGCTGGCATCATGCCAGATTTATGTTGTGTCTTATGCTCTGATCTGTGTTTTTCTTTTAGTGCTTAACAAACATTTTCCTTCTATTTTTATCTTTAAAAAAAAAGTCACTTGAAGCTCATGTTTTTCCCTTATCTCCTTTCTTTTCTTGGAACGTCGTTCCATGGACACCTTCTGTTGAAGACTGATAACATCCCTGATGTAGTTCCTTTATTAGCCACCCACAAGCAGATTAACCAGAGCAATAATACACCAATCAACAGCAATTACACACTGATAAGCACAGGGAGATCTCTACAGGATCCTGTATTTGTATGATGATTGGAAGCATCTTAGTACAGCAAAAAATGATGTGTGTTTGTGTATGCGTTTACATGTGTCACACAAGTACATTCAATTAGGCCTACTTAGGTTTATGCGAAAGTCTTAATCTTCTCATAATACAGGCTATCATGCTCTGAAGTGAGATGAGTTGAGATATTCAGAAGGAAAACTTTGAGTTGAGTGCAAACATGATTGCGACGGCTGTGAGCCAGATTAACAAAATCTGGTATAAAACCAATTTCTCGTCATTACAGCACATTAAAAAATTGCATGAAGTGTTGGCATTTGCTACATTGTTGCACATCAAATCTAAAACAGCCAACTGGCATTCCTACTGAGCAGCTACATGATAATGAAAACGAGGGGAATCATAGTTTTCCCGCCTGCAGGCATTCACACACCAGCCAAGTGTGATTTCAAGAACAGCTGTATGAATTTACCCTCTCCCCTCCCATAATGCTTTTGCATCCACAAATCCTTGTGTACATGGATGAATACACAAATGAACGTAGATAATACAAAACACAAAACACCGGACCAGCAGCTTCTTCTGAGAGACGTGCTGGAGCAGCAAGACAGTTTACGAACTGATTGGGTTCCTTTTATTTTTGTCATTTTCCCAGTGAACTAGTATAACTTTATTTTGATAAAATCATTTTGCTTTTTAAAGAGTGTTGTTGAGTGGAGGACAAAATATATTAGATTTTTTTGAATCGAAACTTTAAATAAATCATAAAAAATGAGAACGGTATTAATAGCCATCATGACCAGATGTAAATGTCTGACCACCTATCCGTGCATGGAGATACGGTATCTCATCCCATGTCGTCCAAACATTAATCCTGCAGCAGAAAATAAAACCAAAACTCAGCATTTCAATTGGCCACAAAATTAAATACCTTTTCTTTGGAGTTCCCAGCTCTAATTACTTTAGAGGATTTATGTCCCTAACATGGTTATTTGTTTAAGGGCAGTGCAGTCTCATGTATATTGCATTGCTGGATGTAGCCTCGCCATTTTTTTCCATGTCAGTAGAGGAGCAACCAGAGGCTTCTGTCTCCCAGTCCAGTGACCTTAACGCCAGTGATTGATATGGGAGGAGTGTTGTGCCCGTGAACGCATCGTCTGCACATTGCACATGTGCGTGTCGGTGTGCCGACCTGTGCCCATGGATGTGTGTGTATGAAAGGGTAAGGTTAATTGAAGTTGTTAGAGTGAAAATTATTCCCTCAGGGGACGTAGCAGGTGGAGACAGTGTGTGGGGTGCAACAATGGGTGTAGGAAAAGAGAGAGTGAGATCAGGGAAGAGCGAGGACAGCGAAGCGTACAGCGAAGGGTGGAAGGTTGATCTACGGGATTGTTTCTGCCGTCCTGTGCTTAGAGGTAGTGATACACGAGGGCAAAAAGATGAAATGGTTCATGTAAAGGTCACATGTGTCTGTCTGACCCGCTATGTGAACCCCTAAGATCTTCCATCTTTTGTCTTTAATCTCCTTGTCTCTTTTTTGTTCTGTTAAATATGAACAAACTGGATTTTTCTTAAAAAGTTTACACAGCAAAACTAAACTAAATCCACACATTCCCTCCTCTTACTGTCTACCTCATCACCTTCCTATCTCTCGTTCTGTCTGTCCTGTAGCCTGCTGTGGTCTCTCTTCTCTGCTCCCGTGCTGGCCTTCATTTCACAGATGACAGGTTGGCTGACTGTAATCCAACAGATGCCGGGGCGGGGAGGCCTGACCAACTGTTTTAACTCCAATCAGCTTTTATTGCTCTCCAGAGGAACCTCATACAACCCCCTGCCAGCCTGACATTTCAGAGAGGAGCGGAGGCTACAGAAGGAGAAAAGAACCTAGAGAGTATACATACATATATGTAACTATATGAATGTGTGCGTGCGCGTCTATGTGTGTGTGTGGTTTAAGGTAGGGGGGTGATGGAGAAAAAGGGTGACAGTCAATTCTTGCTGTGCCTGGTGTGGAGCCGAGCCGCTGGCTTCAATCAACTGAGACATGTTATTTTGTGTGTGTGTCTGTGTGAGGCAGGGAGAGTCCGTTGTCAGCAGGGATGGAGATGTCGCTGGTAATTCATCTGCCAGTGCTGCCCGCTCCCAACAGCTTGAGCCACCCCAGCACGGTCCACGTCTGTCGCCTCCCTCCTCTTCTCCATCCATCTCACTCGCTGCTCCCCACCTCCATCCACGACCCTCAACCTCACGCCATCCCTCCCACTGAGACAGAGACAATGAGCACTAAGAGTGACCATACACAAGCGCAATTTTGAAGCTGTTGTCATTACTGTAAACTTTCTCCAAATGGTCTCCAGTCTTTTGTTATGTTTGGGCATTTTTGTGTTGGAGTTGTTTCCTAAAAGTCAAACTGTGAAGGTAGGTTGGCTTTTATAAAGTTCACCTATTTCAGTAAATCAAATCAAAAAAATAAAACACATTTATATTCACATCGAGTGGTATTTTTAAGTTTTATTTACATTTATTTTGATATGAATGTAAGTTGACTATATGTCAACTTAAAATCATTTATTTTATAATGAGCCAAGCAATTATGGGGAAGACTGCTGACTTGACAGATGTTCTGCTGACTATCTTTGAAACTGTTCAAAAGAAGTGTAAACCACAAAGGTAATTGCCAAACATGCTGGCTGTACACAGGATGCTGTACGGACGCATAGTAATTGAAAGTTGAGTGGAAGAAAAAAGGGTACACTAAAACAATGTTAGCCTTGAGAGTTTTGTGGCAAAGCTCATTAAAGACTGTGGGAGAGATTCACCAGTTAGTGCTTCACACAGAGACATTCTCTGGGCAAAGCCAACAACTGTTGCATTTGTCATGGTAAGCTACCCTTCAACCTTTTTGTAAAATGGAAATTCTCTTAAAAAAATCCACTAGTACACAAAATTCACATTTTGTATCTTTCAATATTAACATATGGATATTGCCTGCTTCTTGAAACAGTCCAAAGGATAAAAAAAAAAAACAACAACCAAAAACAAAACAAAAAACCCAGATATATTTTGGGCATAAGTAAATGCTCTGCTGGCATCTACAAAATAATCTGTTTCCAAATTGATGAGTCACAATTTACGTATTTATTTGTTTTACCTAGTAACCCCAGGCCAAGCCCAGCCCCTCACCTGGCAATCCAACTTGAGCTCCACCCACTTCATTTCAGGAGACGCTAAATTCATTCTGCTGGATATGCTGTGTAATGACTGCTGGAAATTGAAAATATTTTGCTGTAGGCTGCAATACAGAGCATGTGTCCATTCGTTTTCTTCTAATCACATAGAGCAGAGCTGCTTGGCTTCATTTTATTTTTGCTTGCGATGTCCTTGCGATGTTGCCAAAGAAAGTTTTTGCGCAAATCATTTTAGGAAAGAGTCACGTGAAAACTAGCAACACACGGCAGGATTTATCAAAAGACTTGGACCGAAGGAAGGTTCTGCCACTGTCCATCACAAATCTGCAGATGATGGCGATGTAAGTACATAATTATATCGTGTGTGTTTCTCGGCATGTCCATGGTTTGTTTGTCAGTTAGCATAAGCTAAGGCTCAACGATAGCCTCTGCTTGCCCTGTGTGTGACGTTACGTTACTCACAATATTTACTGTCGGTACTGAAAGTAGTCTGCATTGAGAAGATGGGCTGTTCGTGAAAACACGCGCGACACTCGCACAGTATAACCGACATTGTCAGATATTTTTCTTTCTTGTCTTTTTTTTTTTTTTTTTTTTTTTTTTCTTTTTCAGGGAAGTAAAAAACAAAAACAAAAAAAAAAACAAGCATTCAAAATTTAAATTAATCTCATTTTCCAAATCCTGACGTAGCCCTTAAAACAGTGCATTCTTCAATAAGCTCAAAACTGGCAGAACTGATCGGGTGAAATCTCAATATCAGGATAATTTTGTGTATTAAATGTAATGACCATATTTTTGCGTAGCCCACAGACTCATCCTATAGCTCGTTCAAGGAAGCATAATAGTGAAATTTTAAATTCAAAACTTTTCTTTAAAAAATAAATGGATTCAACTTGCTACTGAGGGAAAGCAAAAACTCATTCTTTACGAAAACGACTGCAACTATGATTGTTTTTAGATATTTACTTTCCATGTGAAGTTCATCGCTGTTTGGGGCTCCCCACTGGCCGGGTGGGCCTTAGCAGTGGCTTACTTTGCCTTTGCCTTAGGCAAGCTATGGAAGATGACTAAACAGTGCGCTGTCCTGTTGGTAAAAGGGAGGTGTACAAACTATTAATAGCTGCTATATTAATATCTCTGCCACGTTTGTTAACAATTTCTATTAACTTGTGTTCAACATGTATATAAATAGACAGGATTTTAAAAACATTTTGCAGTGTGAGATTTTGCTGCTGCTGCAACATCAAATGAGTCTATTGAAAGGCTTTTTAGCACATCGTTACTAAAGAATGCCAGTAAATGTGGCTAGGAATGTAGGCATCTTGTGAAAAACGGATCTAATGAAAATAAAAAAAAAAATACAGATGTTTTGATGCTGTGATTCTATCAACTTTTGCCAAGTTTCTTGTAAAACCTCCAAGAAGCTGTGAGTTGTTTGATAAATTCTACCTCTTATTGCTTGATAAGAAGTAACTGCCGATGGAGTTGGTGTGGTGATGAGCACAGTTTTTCACAACAGGAAGTTTTCTGGAAAGAGTCTTAGCAAAGTTTATGGATGGGTTTCCTAGCTCATTAGATGGATTTGTCTAGGTGCTCTGATTCTATCCCATTGTCAACAAACTAGTAAGTTTGATTAATTAGAGACCCCAAAATAACCCGAGGTATGAATGTACAGTAAATGTTTGTGTGTCATAACCTTGAAGATGAGCTGGAACCTTGTCAAGGGTGCACCTCGCCTCTCGTGACATATAGGAAATTCTCCTTCTCTGCTGCATGTACAGACAGTAGATGGATGAATTTCTTAAGTTTGTGTAGAATTTGTCATTTTCAATTCAGCAGGCAATTAAGATCAATATTAATAATCTTTTTTTTTTTACTGCTACTGCCATAAAAAAGCAATGTGACTTTGGCCATGAATAAGATGTGTATTCGGCCCTTACTAACTAACTTGCAACTCTTCAAAAATGTCCTTGTTTCTGCAGAGAAAATACATTTTACAGCCATTTTTGTTTTGTAATAATTATTAAACAATCTGCACAAAAAGGTAAGGAAGTTTACCGTTTCTTGAAATATATTTCATGTTGCCTTTTTTTTTTTTTTACAATGTTTGACTATAACATTCAGGCGTCATGGAAAATTTGAAGCTGATCATTTTATAATCCTTATATTCTATCTTCAGCTAACATAATGCAACTTTCTGTGTAAAAGTTTGAGGTTTAAAACAAATAGATTGGTGCTAAACCTGGCAGAGCAGAATGGAAATCGCTGCCAACATCATTACATTGTGACGCTGCTGGGGAATAAGTTGTAGCACCACTGTAGTCAGCAGGCTGCTCATCAGAAACCAGTACCAGCTGCCTTTTCCTGAAGCTGTTTTCCTAGATGGGTCCTGGGAAACATTTTCAATCAGCTCTCAAAATGATTCTTCTCTACTTTCCTGTTCATTCTTTGGTTAACATTTTTGTCGTACTTGCAAATTCTGCCATTTTTCTTGTAATATCTTTGAACTAATTCTTCTCCAATTATCTACTTAAAAGTAATCTTAAAATATTACATTTAAATGTAACAAAAAAAAAAAAAAAAAGCAGCTTACTGTCTCATGCATTACCCCACTTCTTTGATATGTGTGTGCTGGTAATTATTCCTCAAATATAGGACAGAAAACTCATGGGGGACCATGAAGGGAGTTGACTGTGGAAAGGTTAGTGGTTGCGCTTGGGGAGTGATGAATAATCAGGTGTCACGCCACCACAATGTACATGATACATGATGTAGTTTATGTGTTCGCTTTAAATAAGCCCATTAGATCATGTAGCTGGCACATATGCTGTAATCAGGTTTTAAAAGCAGTGGTGACATTGCCAGGAGCATATTCCAAATTGGCAGGAGACGAAAGCTTGTTCCAGTGTGTAACTGAGTCCTTTTCAAGGGTACAATGGCAATGTACAACAGGGAAAAGGTCACCTGTGCAACCAGTTCTAAAACAACTGCTCTTTATAGCACAAAATGAAGTTAATTCTGCATAAAAGGCGAAAAGCATTCATACCCATTTCACTTTTTACTTTTTGTTTCATTACAACCACCCACCTCAGTGTATTTTGTTGGGATTTTATGTGATAAACCAGCAGTTTGTGAATTGGAAGAATAATGAAGCATAGTTCTTTGGAATTATTAGAATTAAAAATCCCAAATGTTATGTTCTTAACACTTCCTGAGTCCACATCATGTGGCGCTACCTGTTGGTGCGATTGCATCTGCAACACTTTTGAGTTGTGTTTCTACCTACTGCACATCAACAAACTGACATTTTGTCCAGTCTTCTTTCCAAAACATGCTAGGCTCATTAGAATTGGATGCAAGGCATCCATTTCAAATCTTAACACTGATTCTTAATTAGATTTCTTGAAATATATGAATATTGACTGGGCCATTCTGGCTGTGCATTTAGGGTTGATTTTAACTATAAGGTTAATTTCCACCTTTATCTAAAGCAGGGGTCTCCAACTCCAGTTCTAGAGAGCCACCGCCCTTCAACTTTTAGGAACATCCTGACTCCAACACAGCTGATTCAGTTGACTGAATCCCCAGCATGCCTTCGATTTTGGCAGAGGCCTGGTAACGAGCCAGGTATGTAGGAGCAGGGAGAGTCTAAATGCCCCAGGTCAGTAGCTCTCGAGGACTGGAACTGGAGACCCTGGTCTAAAGGGTTTTGTGGCATCAAACAGGCTTATCAGGAACATCAGATTAACGGGAGAAGGACATAAATGCACAACATTTATTTATTTTTAAATTAACATTTATTTGAGACGTTGATAATGTCCATAATATTTCCATATGTTCGTCACATAAAATCTTGATTTTATACGTTGAAGACTGTGGTTGAAAACCTTATGCCGTAAATGTCAAGGGGTCTGAACAATCTGTAAATACTCTTATTCTTTCAAATGAAGAAATGGCACATTTGTGGAAGCCTAAGCAGAAACATGTAATGAACACCTGGTGATTATTGCTAATCACAGCAGCCTTTAGTGCTGATTTCTCCTAATAAACCCTGGCGCGCTCACAGCGAAGGGATTGTTATATTCTCGATGTCCATATGTGTTGTGTTTCTCTAAGCTCAAACTTGATAATGAGTGAACAGGCCAATAGGGACCGTGCATGCTGACTGAGTGATCAGTGAATTTATCACAGCTAAATGCAGTTGTTTTAGTCCTTCGCTCTACGCTCCCATTAAATGTCCATGTGATTAGTGAGGCGCACACAGCAAACCTAATTATCCAGTGCCACAGCCAAACCCTTTACATGATTACCAACAGTGTGCTCCTTATACTGCAATTAAGGTTCTTCGTAATTGCAAAAAGGCTATGATTAAAGAGGAAATGCTTGACTTGAATGAGTGTGTATGTGCATATTGTGGATGTAGAAGAATCTTGGTGGATGCGTCTCTGGATATTAAGCAATAAACATGTTTTGTGTTTTTATCAGCACTAATTCATAGCACCTTTGTGAATCCTCTTCTAGCATTAACCGTAATAGAATCCAAGTTATTGGATTTCCACCGGTTTTCTTGAGCATGTTTTGCCAGGGTTTTTCAGCACTTAAAAGCTGCAGCGCGCAGAGGAGAAACAGAAGCAAACTGGGTCAAATGACTGTGGTTGGGATTTCACAATGAGGAGTCGTGTGATGCAAGAAATTCTGAAGCGAGATTTATTTATTTTTTTCCTTGCATTGCCCGATGTTCTGTCTGACAAGACTGAATGATAGTTCACGCCGTCTTAAATATGAGAGAGAATTTATTGTTTTTTATGAATGTTGTGAAAGAAGTCCCTGTTGGCAGTTTTTAGGAGTGTGAGAATGTGGTTTTCACCAGTCAGCAGGGGGCAGTGCAGCTGTAGAGGAGTGTCCCTGCAGCTGCGTGTGCAAGTGTGCGTTCCCTGTGCATGGGAGGGGGAAAGAGAGGCTTACTCCCTGCAGTGAATTTTTCTTCCACTGCCTCACTTATGGGCATGTCAGTGTACAGCTACCATTCAGTAGTGACATTTAAAATGAACTCCAGCTGGCCACTGATCATGCTACATGAACGTGGGGGATGAAGTCCACTTCTGTGTCTTGACGATAGTTTGTTCCAGTACTTACACATTAACATGCATGTGGCATGAGACAGTAAGTGTCCCGTTTTTCAAAATCCTCTAAAACATATGAGTTTATAAGCATCTTTGTAAATGTTTCAATTAAAGTTTTCATGTGTTATTCCTTTCAGTTTTACCTTTGGAGCAGCATCTGTTGACACTACGTAGGTTTGGTTACCCTTCACCTTTTATCCTACCTGAACCTCAGCAGGAAAACCTGTATTTGCTCATCACTGCATTATCCTGCATGCATTATGAACATGATAGCATATACATATGTGTTATGGCCTGACTGAAAGGTTTTTGTGAGAAAACAAAAAATCTTGAAATATTATCTACCCTGCATTCTTATCTTGTGGCCCCCTTAAGATGTTTTGGTTTGCAGTAAAAGGGCATCTTATCCATGTCACAATGGCATCCTCACTACTATGATTGCATGTTGCTCTGCAACATTTTCTGTTACATTTTAGAGTGAAAGCACATCTTTTGTTTTGTTTTAGTTTCTCAACATCTTTGCTTTCTGTATCTGAAAAAGCCAACAAGTAATAATATACTGATTTGCACATTTTTGTTGTATGAATACAACAAACCAAAATATAGCTAACATATGAACTAACTGATTTAAGTTAAAAAGGAAATGGCATGGCAAGAGTTTTACCTACTTTTGCAAAAATGATTAAATATGCCAGCAAAAAACTGGACATAGAGTGACACTGGTATCCAGAAAAGCTGATATTAGTTACTCAGGCTATCTGCTGCTATAGCCAGTCTGTTGTTGGATTTTTTACTTCTCACAGAATGTCAACTTTAGCTTCATAGTAAACTATTGCGTTGTGATGTTCATGAACAAACTGAATCTATTGTCCTGCTCTTTAGCACACATAATTGGTACCGAATTACAGTTGCAAGCTGTTTCTTTTCTTTGCATTTTTACAGAAATGTGCACGTTAGCTCCTCCTTCACAATTCCACTGAGTGAGATGGAGAACAGGCACAAGGGGAGGTGCGCATCAGAATACACATGCTCCTTGCATATGCCAATATTGCAGGATATCATCCAAGTTGTCAACACCGCCTTCAAGAAACTGCATATAGTATGTAACAGTCTGAGGGGGGCAGTGTGGGACATGTTTCATTTGAAGCTTGTCATCAGAAAAGACTTGCACGAGCCAAAAAAAACACAATGCAGAATTGTGGTCAAGTTACCTTATGACAAAACGTTTGTAGGTAATAGTTACATTTCTGTTACCTGAGGATGGTTTCTTAAAAATAAGTGAGTGTAAAATGATATATTTTTTTGAATGACTGTTCATATAAATTAATCTACAATACCTGTACAAGCCTTCTTCAGAAGCAGTGCTTCTTATTTGTTCAACTGAAAATATTTCCAAACATTTGCAGCTCTTTTCTTTGTAATGAATAAAAGTATGGCAGCCTGTTTTCAGTCAGCTAAGTCATCAAATGTATTGCAAAGGGTGGAGTTGCATACCTTTGCATAGAGTAGAAAAATAATTTCATCCAACCATTTTTTTTTCTCTAGCATCTAAATAAAGGGAGATGATTAAGTCATAGGTATTGTATGGCAGAATTTTTCTGCATATTTGAAACTGCAAATGCCCCCTGAAACAAACACTCGTTCCCATTTCATTCTTTCTCCCTTATGCTGCTCTCCTGCATTTGTAAATATTTGCAGATGAACACTGATGTATATCGATGACAAGCTAATTTGTCAAACACTGGGGCTGCCCAGTTCAGCCAGCAGCTTCCAGCAAACCGCTTGCCAGCAATAACCCATTTGTACAAGTCTGAAGGGCTTTGAGTTCACCTGTGGTGGATGTTTCTGTATGTGTAACCATTGCTGCAGCTCAGGGAAAAAAAAAAAAAGCAATACTACAAGATGAATGGTTTATGTGCAGAAATTTAATGTAAGAATGTGTTTGTGACTCTTTGTTGAACTGGTTAGACTCTGAAATAAAGCTCTATATCCCATGGCAGTGGTTAAGCTCATCATTTTGTGCCACTCACCAGATACAAGGCAGTGAAAAAGTATTTGCTCTCTTATGGGTTGTCTGTGTTTTATCTTTTTTGTCCAGATCATCAAACGCATTTTCAATATAAGACAAAAACAACTAAACACACACATATAAACAAAACCCAGAGTAAATAATAAATGCAGTTTTCAAATTGTGATTTTATTATTAAGAGTCAAAATATTGCTTATTGAGAGCCTGTCTGACAACAAGATGTAAGATAAAAATTCTCAAAAACCTGAACATCGTGCCCCAATCTAGAGAAACAGGAGAAACAAAGTCAGTGACACCTGTCAGTTTGGAAATTATGTAAAAAAAAAAAGAATCACTTCATTAATCCATTGCAGTATTATTGACAAATGGGGGAAACTTGGAACAACCTATCAAAACATTATTCCATATCAATAACTCATCATGGAGCTCACATGAAGAACATAGAACAATATCTAAAGCACTGCTGGCCTTGTTTGCTTCAGTGGAGGTCAATATTCATGATTCAACTGGGCAAACATGTAATCTATGAGAGAGTTTCTTGGTAAAAACCATTGATGACCAAACAAAACACAAAGCCACATCTTACATATGCCATAAGCATCTCGATGATCCATAAATACTCTGTAGGCTGACTAGACAAAAGCGGAACCTTTTGGAAAGTGTTGATCCTGTCATATTATGATGTAAAGCTAGCACAGCATTTCAGCAAAAGAACACTGTACAGACGGTCAAAAACGATGCTGGTGGTGTGATGGGCTGAATCTGCTATGCTGCTACTGGATCTGGATGACTCCTCATAAATTTTGCTCTACAGCTGAAAATCTTGACGAAAAATCTCTTTTTGAGACCTTAAGTCGACATTATAGTCACAGGTCCTCGGAGCGGCTCATAAAAACAAAGTTAAGGCTTAGCTGTGGCCTTATCAAAGTCAGGATAGGAACTTAACTGGGCCCTTTATGTTGAAGTCCTTCCAGTGTGATTGAATTGAAACAGTTCTGGAAAATGATTGGGGTAAAATTCCTTTACCAATGGTGGTAAAACTTTACTAATATATTTGGTGAAAATATTTTCTCTCATGGGGCCAGGTGAGTTTTTCTTCTTTATTAAGAAAACCATCATTTAGAAACTGGACTTTATGTTTACTTTGTTTGTTATTGCCTGATATTTAACTTTGATTAAAGATTTGAAATATTTATGACAGGAAAAAGGACGAAATGTGAAAATACTTTTTTCACAACAGTGTTTGCTGATGTAAACCTCATTGTGTCAACATCTTCCTCTGTTTTTTTTCCTCTGGTGAGTCTCTTTTTCATTTCTTTGTTTCAAGCAAACACAGAAAAGTGAAATGATCTGAAATGCAAACAATTATTCACTGTATGGACCGCTCACAGATGAAATCCCTTTTCAATATTTACACAATGTTTTTATTGCAAAATAGCTGAATCTGATCGTTGGTAGAGAAATACGAGTATTAATTTACCTTGCACTGTAGCTGACACTGCACTGCTCACTAAAAACAATTGCTTGGTAATTTCTACCCTGCTTAATATTTAATAAATGTCCAGAAGACAAAAGGCATTTTTGTATTTTACTCCTGTTTAAATTTAGCAGCTTTATGTCCACATTGGTAAAAAAGCATAAATACATATTTAAAAGCAAATCCGCACACACAGCTTAGTCTTCCCATTCATTTGCTTAGGAGGCGGCTGTAGGACGTAGGAGGCCACGAAGCAGAGGAGACGGATAGATAAGAAGAGTTGGGGTAACAGAGAAGGTGATTAAAAGCTCAGGCTGCAGATGTTTCTGGAACACTTCAAAGTGTAACACCTGCCAGCGCCAGTGCTGAGCGTGATGCATTATTGAGATGGTGCCCACCTGGCACCTGGCTCTGACATCACACGCCCTGTCCACCTGGCTCAGCGGCATGCACAGGAGCGGCATTTTGGGTCACACTTACAGAAAGCTGGCTCTCGGTGCGATGAAGGGCATCTGGGGGATACATTGCACATTCCTAGGGCAGACCTCAAAGGCACTAAACCGGGGCATGTAAACTTGGTGTCACGCAAGAAAGTGAAGAGTGTGGGGAAAAGCTTTGCTAGATGGGAACATGTTCTTGCTTGCATGCATTATTTATAAAACAAATGGAGTTTTAATCTTTTATTTGAGTTGTGTCTGCTTGTTTCAGTTAAATATAGAAAGATTATATATACAGGGGAAGAATCAGGAAGATTAAGTGTAATGAGCGCACAAAGCAAACCGGAAAAGTTTTGAGTCATATCTCCTTTCTTTATTTAAACTCTGAAATCTTCAAAATTATGCAGAAAATATTTCTTTAGATTATGTATTGTATTGTTTTGTCTCTTTAGTCTTAACATCAAAAAAATTAGGACTTTTAAAAATCGTTATGCGTCAAATTTTACGCATGAAGAGGTAAAATATGAGAGGCAAATAGTTATTTAACTGACATACAAACAGGATGCAATGTAAAATATGAGAAAGAAAAACAGAAAAGAAAAAAAAAATGGGCTCGGAAACAAGGAAATGTATAAGAACAAAAAAACAAGCTAAGGACTGAGAAAAATAATAAAAGAAGAATTAAAAAGAATAATAATTTATGTCGAACAATTGCCATAAATGCTAATTATCCACAGCAAAAAAACAATTTACCAGTAAGTGTAAATGGTAAAATAATCCAAAATCTCTATTGAAAATGCAATAAAACTACAAATAAAATTCTGTGAAAGTTAAATTAAGAATTGATAATGTTATTTACTAAAAAAGCAAAAGAGATCAATTCTATGTTTGCTTTTTAAAATGTCAATAGCCCTCAAGGTCTTTAGGAAGCTGTCCCACATGCAAGAGCTGAGATAGGAAAAGTTTGTCCTTTTGTGATTCTTTCTTCTTTATTTGAGCATTATTCAAAGACTTTACAAAAGACTGATCCAGATCTGACCTGGATTGCTTGTACAACAAAAGTAAATCTGATAAGTATGTGGAACGCGGATCATAGAAGATTTTGAAAGTCATTTGAGGCACTCTTCAAATGACTTTTAAAAGTCAGTTCAGTTCTAAAATGAACAAACTTCAAAAGTAGAGCGAACTCTCGTATGCTCTTTGTCAGTATTTGACTTTTGCGGAGGTACTTTCTTTTTAGGAAAAGGAGAAAAGAGACAGTTGGTGTTAAAATGTTCTGCATGTGTTAAAAGTTTAGGATTGTGTTTCAGTTGTAAAATATACTCTTAGTAAAATTTTTAATGTGAGATCAGAAAGTTAGAATAAACTACAACACTTATGACAGAGATTTCTAATTTGATCAGGAAAGTTAATTCTGAGTTTTATTTTTACTGTCATTTTATTTTTCTGAAGGTCATTTCACAGTATTAAAACTTTTAAAAATCAACTGAATGAAAACAATTACCAAACTCCAGGGATATTTTTATTGAGTTTTTCTTAAAGATCTGATTTTTACACACTTTTAATTTGACGTAGAAAGTTCATTTAATCTGCCTCTTATTTGATTTTTTATTTATTGACAGTCTCTCTCCTATTAAGCACACGTAGCAAAATATGCACTTTTTTGTTATTCTTTATAAAAATAATTTTATAAAGAATATATTTTTTTTACATATTTGTTAAGACTGACCGAATGTTATGAGACAGGTAATCTGTGAAAAGATTGTTCTCCCCCGCCTCCTCTGTGGGCTACTACTGCTGTCTGAAGAAACGCACCGCTCCTGACCAAAAACAACAGACCAGAACCAGGAGGAAGGTCTTAGCATTACTGTCGATCAATGTTGCTCAATGTGCTAATGGTGGAGAAACAACGTACTGTTACAGAAAAAACGTTTATCCGCCGTCATTGGTGGTCATACTAGCTAGTCTGAACATTTCTTTCATACATTATCTGTCTCATACCATACAGCCACAACATAGCAAGTATGTAAAAGTATGCTTTTCATAAAAGTTGCATACTGCAGCTTTCAGTACAAGAACATAGAGAAAGTTTAAAGGCAGCAAATGACTCCAAAATAAAAGAATACACACACACGTTTATATATATATATAAATAACTTTTTTGTTTCTACATATTTCTCTGTTTAATATTTCAGCAGCCCCCTTCAATACGAATATTTTAGAGGTCACTTAGTGTGCTTTTGTGTGTGCGTGTGTTTCTCCTGCACATGTCCCCTGACACCTGTACTCTCTCAGGGTGTGAGGAACAGACAGAGGCCAGAGCTGCAGTCACAGGTCTCAGACCAGTGGGGTGTGAAATGAATCGCAGAGCCAACATACTCTGCCCCTGCTGCACACACTTGAAATCACCGCAAGGCCATGTTTGTGGTCCCTGCGAGAGTGAGAGGAATAAAGGGTAGTCCAGAGGAAGGACACAGAAAAGAGGAAAGAGGAGGGATGAGAAACTGTCATGCACGGTGGTTTTTCAGCAGCATTAAAACCACCCTCAGTAAATGGAGCTTGTGTAAATATTCATGAAGGCTGGAACACTTTCTTGTGCAAGGTGCTGTTTGGAGTAATTGTCGTTTTGTTTCAGTGTTGCACTTTAGTTCAAGACCTTAAAGCTGCATAGCTGAAGAACACTGCCCACAGCAAACATATCCCTGAGAGCTGCAGGGTTGCTGTGCTTCAGCTACTGTTGGCACTATTTATTCATCCAGCAATTTTCACCTCCAAACATTTGTCTAAATCACCTCCCACGCTAAAGTATGTAATTATGCATGTTCATCATCAACTTTAAACGATCCCTAACATTAATTCCTAACATATTCCATGATTTGCTCCAACCCAAATTAACATTGTAGGATGCTTAAAACAAAGGCCAAGAAATGCGATAATCAGTTCTCACCTTAAACCTGTTTTTAATTTGAGCATGAAAAACGCCTCATTTTGTAGCCTTGTTAAAGCCCTGGATTATCTACCTTAAAATGCAGATGTGACTTGAACTGTAGAAACTTAATATGAAAAGAATAAGGATAAACTTTTTCTATCCAGCACCGAGTCATGAGGACTTTGGGGCAGAACAACAAAGAGAATACAAAATAAATGGCAGCAAGAGCTCCATTAAAGGGTTTGCCAAGGAAACACTTTTAAGGATAGGAGTAGTAGTTTCAATGTCAAATAAAAGCAAAAGAGAATACACAAAATAATGGCGGAAATGCATTAACGAGTGGCTCAATTCTGGAATGAGATACATTTAAACAATGCATCTCTGGGGCAGGTGTACTTTTTATTGAAAAACAATAAAACGTTTTCCACCTGCCCAGAAGTACAGAAAGTCAATGGTGGCCAAAGCTGTTTCAATGACTGTTCTGAAACAACACAGTTATTACGGATTCACTTCTCCTAAAATAAACAACATGTTAGTGTCAGGCTATTGAGTCACGCCTAAATGATAATACTGTAGTAAAAGAGAGATAATTGTTTGGAACTTAAAAATATTATGAAATATTTTCCATAATAATTTCGATAAAGTGAAAACCTGTTTTTGTAGCATTAACAAAATGCTACAAAAACATTGTAGCATTGTTACTCATGCTATCAAGTGGAACTTGATAGCATGCTATCGAGTTCCACAGGTAATAAAGTATGATTTGATTCCGGTGTACTGAACCAAACGGAGTTAATGGTCTTTGGACAACGCTTTTATACAAGTATAGGTCGGATGTATAGTGACATTAGTTACACTAAACTTTCACAATTACTAGTTGTAGCTGTTATGTGAAAAGAAACAACTGTTCTGAGGCAAAGGAACTGGTCAGCGGAGACGGTTTCTCCTCTTCGATTGGCTGAACCCACTGCTGATCATTCACGGCCGCTCGGCAGCTCCTCCCACAGACGCACAGCGGCAGCGCTGCTTTTCTTTTTTCTTTTTTTTCCTTTTTTTTTTTTTTTTTTTTAAACCCCCACAATGATATTCAAGGCACTTGCGACTCGCCTGCGACTGTAGAGAGGGGGGAAAGCACCCAGAAAAAGAGAGAACCTCACCTCCTCAAACAACGAGTGAGGTAGGTAGGGACCCGGAGGCAGAAGAAGCCAGAGGAAGAGAAGAGGCTGTGGAGTTAACAGAGAGGCGGCAGCGGCGGCGGCGGCGGCTCAAGAGCTCCAGCGAGGAGTGTCTAATTGCGTGCGCTTTATTAGAAAGTGTCTAATTTGAAGAGATTCGACATGTCATCGTCCGGGAAAGACAACAGCGGTGCCCAGCACGCCAATTACGTGGGACCTTATCGTTTGGAGAAGACGCTCGGGAAAGGGCAGACAGGTTAGTTGGGACAGCTTGCTGCCCGCATCCTCTTCGTCCTCCTCTCCCCTCCAGTCTTTAATTGCACAATTTGTTTTCAACCCGCTCCGCAGGCGAGTTGAAATTTGGTGCGCGCAGGTGAGGGGTAACTGAATGCTTTAGTTACAAAACACCTGCCCTGTCCTCATGTGACACTGGTGCGTTTTGTCATTTTCATCAGTGATCTGACATAATCATTGTTCACGTAGTAGGATGAGGGAAGGATTTGTGTCCGATGTCGCTTTACATGGGTTTTCCTTGTTTGTGCGTTGGCGTTGGATCGAATCTGCGTGCGGAACAGCGTCAAACAGACAAGATGACAGTGCGATGGGCAGCGAAAATCAACTTTTTTTTTTTTTTTATGTGTGTGTGTTTGTTATCTGGGACGGCTCCTCCTGCTTGTTTGCGCACCCTTTGAGTGTTCTGTGATTGGAGCACAACGCCGTTAATCCCGATTTGCCTGATACATTGATCTATTCTTAGTCCCCAGGCACACAAGGAGAGCGAGAAAGAGAGGCAGGCGTTTCTCCTACAGGAGCTGAGCATCCCACCTTGACACAACATGAGCTACTTCCAGAGCCACACTGATCTATATTCGTACATCCCTTATGGGGATGTAAGTGTGGGCTTCCCGAATGAGAAGCGCATGCTTTCTGTCAAACCTGGACAGCAGTGACGGTGCATTTTTCTGAAGTTGCATATAGCACTTGTGCTGTGCAGTCAGAGGATGCCCTGGGAACAGGAGCCGGTGAGGTTTCATGCTCTCCTGAGGAGATGCTTGTGTGTTTCAGTGCAGCCCCGGCGCTTGCGACTGGACAGCAAGAATGCCGTGTTCTCAAATACATGCAGCAGAGCCATGTGAGAGGAGAGGCAGGTACAGCCCTGCCTGTGTATGTGTGTGTGTGTGTGTAGGCAGAAAATAGCAGGACTGATTGCAGCTCCCTCTCTCAAAGCTCTCCAGCCTTTAAAATGAGGGGAGAGAGTTGGACTTTTCCTCTCCTCTGCGTCTTATCTATGGGTAGATTTTCCTCCCATCTGTTGTCTAAAATGGCTACAATAGGCGTTACTTTCCCCAGCTCAGTCCAGCTGGTCACGCTGAGTCGCCATGTGTGTAAATGTTTTTTTTTTTTGTTTTTTTTGTGCACTCCTAAACAGTATGCTTTCTTCCAAATATTCTCCTGGTCTCTTAATTCACCTGGCCACCGACTTGCTGTTTATCTACACTGTGGCCCTGTGGTTCCGTGTATATTTGCTGTTATAAATATTGCCATAGACATGCTTTCTTTTCAACATGACAATGAAATCACTGTATTCTAATAGCCTTCACGGTCACCATGTCTCTGTTCAGTAGAGCAAGTTTGATATGCGATGGAATCAGAGATATGTAACATTAATCAAAATCTCTAGAGAATATTCCTTATGCCTTGTTGAAACCAATGCCATCAAAAAACGAGCTAGTTTTAAATGCAAAGGAGGACTGAGCTAATATAACAGTTAGTTTTATTTCTATGTTTTGTTTTACTTGTTTGTATTAACATCAAGGAATAGAAAAAAAATATATATCCATAGGCAGTAGAAATAATAGTTTCTGTTTTGTTTTAAAATCAAATTATTTTAGATCTGGTTATACATTTTCAAATAAAAAAAGTTAATAAAGCAAAAAACACGTTTCAGGCTGTATTGAAGTTGCTTTTTGTTTTTTGTTTTCATAAATGCAACCCCCTCAATTTTATTTTGCTTGCAGGAGGAGCTTTTACTCAGACTCGTCTTGCTTTCTCATTGCCCACTGCAGCCTCCCTAATGGGTGTTTGTGCTAGTATCGAGCTGGTATCGTCTGCTTGGTACAGACGTTTAATTATGTGGTGTCACTGAGATCATCGTTTCTGTTCACGGGAGAGCCGGGGCAAACTCTGATGGATTTTTCATGCTCACTTCAGACGTCAGTTCCATGTGGGTGTAAGAATGCAAGCTGCAGGTCAGCTAGACATGTTTGACTTCAACATATTAGAGTTTCAGGACACACGGTAAAATTCACTTTCATGTGGAACACATTTGACCGAGCTTTTCAGTAGCATTTTTCTTTTCTCCTGTGTACCAACTGAAAATACAGCATTATCTAAGTCTGCTAGTGCTATGTTGGAAAAAAATGATTTGGCCAATGGCATCTGAGTCTTTCTCCTTTCTTTCTGCTGTGGTTTTACCCAGGCCAAATGTATTCAGATTAATGACGGTGTGTAACATCCATTTGCCTGTTAACCATTTGTTAATCTGTCAGATCTTTTTCCCAGGCCTCAGTGAAAAGGGTTGGCCTGGCAACTATGAGTGCCCAATGGGCCTGTCTCAGTTGTGACTGGCAGCAGGGGCTGTCCAGTGAGCTAAATCCCCTGTGAGGGTTCCCAGGCCAGGGTTGGCTTGCGTTGACACAGGAGGGAAAGCGGAAGACGTCTTCTTGATCTGGCTCTTCAACTCAGGAGTTGTGCAGGTCCTTTTTTCATTAAGTGATTAGAGCATGTCCTGAGTCACACACCCTGCCACCATGGCAGTTCTGATTTGGATCCTGATCTAATCCCCCTACACAGCTAAAATCCGCACAGCTCTCTCTCACAACGTTCACGTGGCACAAAGGTCGCATAGTCTGTCCTCTCATAGCTTAGCACATTAGCAGTTCTTTGTCACGGCATACAACAGTGGATATTTACGATTGTTTTATTACTGATAAATAGATGTTATGAATTCCAGGATCTTCTCCCAAATATTTGTCCTGCTAGTTTGAGCAAGTATTTTTAAAGGGGAGACCACCATTACCCTTTAGTTTCTGCAGTGTTTGTATGACTCCTCCTTTGTCAGGTGTGCATTCAGCCCTGAAAAGGTCTGCAGATATGGAGTGTCTGCATGACTGCCTGCTGACTGGTGCTTAAGCTGTAGAAGAATAAGGCCTGTGTTTCTGTGGTTGATTGGTAGAACCTGATCAATACTGCGTTTCCATATGATGGACGTTGTGCAGGTTTTCTATTGTATATGGCAAACATCAAAACATATTGCCTACTGACATTCAAAGTGAACAGGGACGTTATCTTGACATGTGCTGCCAACCTAAACATTTTATTGACCTATCCTACCCAGTTCATTTAAGCTTTCATTGTGCTCTGTGGTGCTTGCCTCAAATTTAGAAGACATTTGGTAGTTCATAAAATAATCTGTGTTACTGTTTTGATAAATACATTTAAAACTCAGGATTTAATAATTGCTTAGTTTTGTGAGTTGAGCTGGTACACCATGTAGGTATGAGTACGTAATAGAACAATTTCATGTTGGGGATTTAGCTACTTATTATGTAACTTTGACCTGTTTTTTGTCCTTCTTTGTGTCAAACTACTCTTAAAGACCATCTAAGACCTCTAACTTGTAAAATTAGGCTTTAGGAATTTTTCTCCAAATGTCCCAGAAAAGTAAGTGGGAAGATCTAATGGCGTTGTATATAAACCCTTATCAGTTCACACTAAACTTAATGAATCTGTGAGTTTGTGTAAAAGCTGACTAAACAGGGCTGTTTTGATGAAAGGCATGATCAAGTTATTATGAAGTGGGTGGTCATAATTTAAAGATTTATTGGTAGGAGTGCAAGATTAAATTTTGGCTCATATGATAAACCAGTATGTTATATTGGGTTCAAGAGCACAAGATGAGCCCACGTTTTAGCAATGCTTTTGGGGAAATTTTTGTTTAAGAACGAGGCAGAATTGAATAGATACTAGATTATATATTGCTATTTTTTGTGCTTCTTATTAATCTGTAAAAAAAATAGAGAAATTATTATTTGAGAAAATGACAAAATTTGCAACATGTTGATGGTGGAGTGTCAGAGCAGGAACTGGAAGATGGAGGCCAATTTCAAGGCATCAACTTGTGAAGTCAAATTTCTTAAGCTATTTTTGAAATGCACAGTATTTTTATAATGACCGAAGGTAACACAGTTACTTGACTGTGCTTTGAAAAGACACCGTGTGCCTGCAAAATGTTTAATACCGTTAAGACTGGCTGAATAACTGCTTTGTTCAGTGTTAAACACTACCCTGAATTGCCATTACTTTGTTGCTGAGGGTTTAACAGTGGAACAGAAGGCCTGTTATTTAAAAAAAAAAACATTAAATGTTAATCCTTTGTGAATCTCTTTTAAAAGAATTATTCTAAACACAAATGTTGACTGGCTGAGAGGTGAGGTTGCATTGGGGGGATCTTTTTATACTTTTTATTCAGGTTTTCATAGTAAAGTCATTTCTGTTTCAGGGACTTTAAAATTTATTTGACAAAAAAAGCTGCTTGTGACAATGTTTTGATCTTTGCACTCCTGTTGGGGTCTGAGGACTTTTTGTTGGGGGTTCTCTGGTACAAGGCACTTAAACCAGTATCCTGCTGTTCTTGCTGTCTTCATGTCAGAAGAAAGACTTGCCAAGTTGTAACTCTTTCTGTGGACTACACTGGACTTAACCCATTGCAGTTTTGGGGTCTGCTCGTGCATTTTTTTTGTATATTGGGGTAGAAAAACCTCTGACTTAACCTTACTTGGCCTATTTTATTAATGCAAACAAGTGGATACATTCATTTGAGTCTGGATATCTGGTAAATTTTGCAGCATTTGTAAAACTGTTACAGCAGTACGGTAGGTTTAGGTCAATTGCTGTTCTCAAAGATTTCCTCTCAGTTGCAAGAAATTCACACTCGGCACAGGGTATTCCTCATGATGACAAGGGAGAAGGAAACGTTTAGTTTATGCCGTCAATAAAAAGTTACTTGGCAAATCTACAGTGAAGTATTGCATTTCAGTCTGTGTGCTTGTGTGATGCTAATGAGTTGTGGCTGTGCTCATGCTCTCGTTGACCCATAGCTTTTGTGCTGTTTAAGATAATTGTGAAACAGGTGAAAAGTTGCAACTCTAACTTGGGGGGAGGAGGAGTGGAGAACTAAAGATCTGCAATGATGGGTCTGTGTTGTTCGTGGGCTTGTTCAAACATTCAGGTCAGAGAAGCCCTGACCCAAAGGCTGTTCCATGTTACTCCCAGCTGGGTTGCTCACTGTGTTAGCAGTCTGGATCAGAGCTGCAGAGCAGGAAGCCAAGCCAGCATGGTCTCAGCTGTTACACTGTCTGGTTAGAGCCAGAGCTTGACTCCCTCAGCCCTGAAATGCATCCTAAATGGTGGGATGCTGGTGTGCCTGTGTGTTAGCTACATATGCTGTCTATTTCTTCTGTGTTTTGAGCTTGTATAACAGGATTAACAACATTAAACTCCCCTTTTGGGACTAATTAGGTATTTTTGAACTGAATTTTTTAAAACTTTTATCAACGACTCTTGTGTGTGAAGCATAGATGCTGTGCACACAGTTATTGTCATTTTTAGGGGTGGCTGGTCATGGCCAAACTATACTTAGTCTAAATCAAATCTGGATTCTCATGTCAAATTTTGCTGTTTGGGACTTCTGTTGAAGGTTATGTAAGTAGGCTCGTCTCCCGCATTCTCCATTCTCCATCTCTCTTTCTCAGTCCCGTTTCCTCTGGCCAGTCTAGATTCATACAGGAATTCAGTCATGTGGTAAATCAGACAAGACCTCGGTGGAATTGCATCGATTGGAGGAATGTATGTAGCCAATGATTTTCAGAGATTAATGATGAGGAAAGAGGTGGAGAATGGGGGAGGAGCGAGGCGGGGCAAAGGGAGGGAAATGGAGTGGGAATAGAGGCGAGAAAAGCCTTGAAGTCCGAGAGGATGAAGTGGTCCTGAACATTCTGACTCTGGAGGTTATTAATTAAGGAAACTTATTGATCATCATCTTCAAGACTCTCTGCTTCTCCCTGATTTTTCATCTTTATATTGGGTGGTGGGTAGAGAGCTCAATCTTTTAGATGGGAGGTCAGTGAATAGAAACATCTGAGTGCGTGATCATGGATGTGTGTTTGGGGTTTTGTGTGTATTTTTTTTTTTTGGACAGACTCCATCACTTCCTATTTTATTCTTAACCTAGCCCAGCGCACCCAGTGTCTTTTCTGCAAAGTTATGTAGCATGGAGAAAGAGGTTAGGACATCAGAGTGCTATGGTCTATTTCCCCCATGTCATAGTGAAACACGTCACACTCGCACACTCCACTTCGTCCATTTTACCATCTGTCAAGGTTCCCACTTCTGTTTGGCTCCTGATTTCTGTAATGTGATTTATTTTTCTTGCTTTACTTAGAATTTTACACAACTTGTTTTCTAGAGTGGAAAGAAGGGAATGCAAGCAGAAAAACACAATTTTGTTTTTCATGCTGCTGCAAATTCTCATCATGGTTAAGTGAATGTATTTTAGCTGTTGCTTCACGGTTTGTTTTTTTTTCTTGTTTATTGCTGACAGCTTTTCAGCCAGTCAAGCTGGATGTGTTTGGCATTTAAGACATATAGCATAGAGTATTAAAAGTCTGTCGCATGCACACAGCAGTAGGCTTAATCAGACTGTCTCTCTCCTCTTTCACCCAGTTGAGATTAACCCTTGCTTAGCCACTTGTCTGGCTCAGACTGTGAGAATGCTGGGTTGGTTGCCAAGGTTGGTTGCCTGGTTGTCATGGTTTCCCTGCTTCTTGATGGTTCCCAGTCTTCCCTCCTGAAGGAAGAAAGGAGGTACTTCCTCCTGCTCTCACTACTGTCAAATCTCTATCTGTGGCTCAGTTTTTGTCATTCAAGGTTGCATCGTAGCAATCTTGGCTGCCTAAAGCTTTTCATTTGTTCAAATTGCAGGATTTATGTACTTGATGTATTATAATAATTGATGATCATATGACCAAATGAGTGTAATTGTTTTCACATGCACGCTGCATGTGTACACATGCCTATGGCGGCTGCGTGTACTCAGACATACGGTGGTGGATCAGACCGGCTTGCCCTGCTCTGTGCTCTGTGTTGTGTTCCCATTTAAATCTGGGAGATTAGCACATGTGGAGAGCCTCAGAGTTAGTTGCCATCAGCTCAGCTAGCCTTGGCAGGCTTTCCTCGGAAATGGGGAGGCTTGAGGGGCGGGGGTTCTTTATGAGTCTCCCCACCACTCCAGTGCTGCCTGTGCCTCTGAACTGTACCTTATCCTTCATCAGATATGTGAGTGGGCCGGTGACCTTGACTTTGGTGCAGTTTTCTGCAATTTCTTATTCATGAAAGTCACATGGGTGTCTTTGTCATTTGCTGGGGATTAATACAAAAAAAATGGTCCAATATTGTAAGGCTCAGCCTCTAACTTGGAATATTTTTATAATTATAATCTTTTAAAAAAATTTTTACTAAGATAACTTCTTTACAACTCTGGGTGATAAGACTATGTAAAGAGTTTCTCATGGACAGAGTCTATTTGCATATTGTCTTTATATTGTCAGTGTATTGCTATATCCCTAAGTAAAAATAATATGGTCAAGGCATTCAATATTCACATACAACTGTAAAACAAATGTGATCTAGCTGCTTTAAAAAAACAGCAATTATTCCTGCCACTGCTAAAATTCAACTTCATAACTACGGATGTTATATTTTCACATTTGATTATTTTTCCTTTCTTTAGGTTCCTGAACCATTAAATATGTTTTCTTCTTAGAGCCAGCTATAAGAAGCAGGGTTTCTCTGCTTCTTAGTTTAAAAACCCTGGTTGTTTAAAACATTGGTCTACCTTGATGCCAAAAATGGGCCCATGACGATCCAGAATATTGGGTTTGAGGACGAGTTTTTTCCAAAAAACTTAAGAACCTAGATAAATTTAATCTGAAAGACTCTATCAGCAGTGTATCATAATTAAGCCGAGAAATGATCTGTGTTTTTGGTGGTGGTCTTAATGCCACCATGTGAAAAGATTTATTTCTTTTCACAATAGTAAACCTCAAAATGTCGTTAAATCTTTACTTACTGGAGTTGTCCAGTTTCAGTTTGACCTGTTAAAGTAACTTTTGACCAGTTGACCAAATGCGGTCCAGATTTTTAAAAAAACAGTGACCGCTTTTTTAGAAAGGTTTAAATCAGTTGCAACTTGAGAGCTACTTTATTTCTCACTTCAAAATAGGCATTTCAAACTTTGATACTAAATGGTGTCAAATCTAAAGTGTTCACTTTTATTTCTGGTAAAAATAAATACACAGCTGATTTTATTTTAATTTTTTTACTAAATGAAATCATGCTGGTGTGGCAAGAAATATTGTGAAATTTTCATATCACCCTGAGTTGATTGTGTTGTTGCTAATCACTTTCCAGCTCATTGACGTTAAGATGTTTGGATGTATAGCTATTAATACAAGCTTATTAGCTTAGCCCACTACCTTCTGGTGGCACAATACACTATTTCCCCACTATATATCTTTGGGGAGTTCAGCTCTCTATAAACAAGGTTCAAGACTGAGAGATCCTTCAAAGTGCCAGTGTTTGTAAGCTCGACATGCTGTGTGTATAAACTGTAATTAGCTAAGGCACTACTATTATTAAATTTTTTTGAGCTGGGTTACACCTGACGCCTTCATGCATAATTTATTCATTATTTTTAACATTCTGTAGGCCAAACCGGATGCTTTTGTGCTTTACAGGTTATTAATTCTATTAAAAACCTTTTAGGTCATGTTGTTATTTCAGACCATACTTCTGAACGTTAAGTCAGGTGAGCTATGACTCTTGTTGAGCTATGCATACTCTTGTATGCATATTCACATGGGTGAATATGCATATGGAATAACTTTTAAATTGCACGAACCAGTGAACCAGCAACTCCCTTCGGGCTGTTTTCCCAGAAAACATACATTAATGAAATTGTGAGCTCATTTAATGAGTACAGCGCATGACAGATGGCTGGGACTAGGTAATTGTGATGCTTTCAAAGTTTTCAATGGCAACGACTTGTCTTGGCTCTTTTTGTGGATTAAAGAAATAAACATTGCCCTTTGCCTGAAACACCTCAGAAATTGGGCATGTGTATCTTTCAGAGAATTTGCTATCACTTCTTCACAAACCAGAAACAAGTACTGGATGATTCTCTGTGACTGATAAACTTGCCTACAATAAAAACCAGTGTTCAGCATGTTGGTCAGCTGGTCTTATTATATTCCATATTTGAAAATTGGGGAGTATTTTGGTTTTTGTAGATTAACAGTGAAAGGTTTATTTTTCGGTTTTTATAAGTAGTTGGGAGTTTATATTGAAAGACCACCACAAACAACCTAGATAATAGTTGATGAAGCAGCAGAGTGGCAAATAAAAATAAATGTCTTCTGCCACTTGATCAGAAAAAGGGTAAGTGCTTTGAGCATGCTGCCAAGTCCTATCTGCTGTCATGCCCATGTATGGTATTAACTGGAAATGACATTTTGATTCTGCGAGTCCAGAGTGCTCACTTTTTTGTTTATTTATTTTTTAAATGCATCAAGCACAATCTCCTATTTGGATTTTTATTTGACCTTGCCTGAGAGTCCACCAACCAGTGCTGAACTTTCTCTCTGCGCTCTGTCACATCATCTATTAGGAGACAAGCTAAACTATTAAATCTTTTGCAATGGAAAGTTAACATTTTTGTTTTCTGCTAAATAGCCCAAAAAATTGGACTTACTAAATGTGGTATTTGACTATTGAATATCAGAGTCTGTAATGAAGGCTTTAGAGAAGTGGGAATAATTTATTATTTCAGCAACTCTGTGGCCTTTACCAATACAGCAATATAATTTTTTTTGTTTTTTTGTTTAATTTTGTAAATCATCAGAAACTGCTGAAGTGAAGGATGCTCTAATTTCTTTTTCCTCACAGGATTATTTTTTTCAAAATGTATTTTTGGGTGCTTTGCTTTGTGTGTGTGGCTGAGTGTCAGTGTTTAAGTCTGTGCTGCATGTTGTTAAACAAGCTCTCTGTAGAAACAAAAGGCTGTATTTGAGAGCTGCACCTCTTGAGACATGAGCAAACAGCGAAGAACGAAACAGATTGAGGAGGGGAGAACCGCACCTAAGAAGTGTTTCTGAGGGAAGACAAATAAGTCACAGAAGTAAGGCATCTCTCAGGGTCATTGCCTCCTATTACTATTAATCAAAGCTAGCATACCCAGCTATGTTGGTTCACAGTTACACATTATGCACATACTGACACACACACACACACGCCGACATGAATGTGGTGTCTGTGTCTGACTGCTGTGGAGCTCATACATCGCCACTGGAGGAGATTCAGCCACTGCAGGAAGAATTGCTCCGGGCATCTCTGCAAGCTTGACACACACTCATACACACGCCGACACATAATTCCTCATGCATTGCAGGATATTTGGAAAGATCGTCAAACCTTTCCTTACTTACCTGTCATTAACGGTACATTGTGAGTTTTTTTTTTTTTTTTTTTAATTATTACCTTTAATTCTGTATAAGTTACATGCATTGGTAAACTTGTCTTGCCAGTGCTTCCATATGAGTGGCACTATCAGCACAGTGACCTGCTTTTATGAGGTATAGATTGTGCTGTGGCCCTTTTCTGAACATGTTATTTTGGTTGGTCAGCTGTCTGCTCCCACTGCTGTTTTGACACATTATAATTCTCGTGAGCTTAAATTAGTACTCGTCCATTTGGCTATGCGTCTACGCAGATATGTTGAGCACCGCATGAGTCATGAATTACAGTGATCATTATGGCTTTCAGCCTGTGTGACATGTTTGACTGTCTGCTTTGCTGGAGTTACAGTAGCAGGTTCGCTGCTTTATCAACGGGTCTAACAAAACGGGTTTACCAGTACTTTCAACTTATGAGAGAAGATGATAGATACTTGCCCTGGATCTTCGTCAAGGCAAACAGTGTTTGCATATTATTGCATGAGATCTAGTAATATTTGGTCATTGCTTTATTACATTCAGTGTGTATAGTGAGTTAGAGTTGGGGTGCTCATACTGCTCATATATTTTTTTACATGTCCAAAAATCCATGTTTTTTAGATTATCTAGTTATCAAATTGTGTATGTTAGTGTTAAAGATGTGAAAGCGTTACGCTTGTATAACACTATATATTCCACCATAATTGAAATGCAAGGCATGTAGTAGTAGTATGATGGGACTGTATTTTAGATATTGAACTAGAAATCATGTATGTTTCAAGTTCATTTCCATGGCTCATAATGTAGAATTGCTTGACCAGATGTTGGAGTTAGCGCTACCTGAAGGAGAAACTCTGAAGGAAAATATTGTCATTTCAATCTCTTTAGATCTCATGCTATAATAGCTTTTTTTGTACCCTTTTTAATAGTTTTTTTTTATTTTTATTTGTCCTATCCTCCAATATATTCAAGTTGTACCACTTTGGGGGCTGCACAGTGGCGCAGTTGGTAGAGCTGTTGCCTTGCAGCAAGAAGGTTCTGGGTTCGATTCCCGGCCCGGGTCTTTCTGCATGGAGTTTGCATGTTCTCCCTGTGCATGCGTGGGTTCTCTCCGGGTTCTCCGGCTTCCTCCCAC